>QAOA01007631.1:10213-112408 GCA_003255065.1 Cercis canadensis | reverse complement strand
AAAATTCTTATAATTCCATATTTGGGTTTCGTGGTTGGGTTACTTGAAACCCCAAAAGCTTATCTTGTTTGTCGTCAAGCTTCAAAGTGGAGGGTGACCCAAAAATTGACTAATTAGCATTGATATGACAAAGACACTGATGAATTTTAGTGTAACAGACTTACTATATGAGTCTCAAGTCTAGTTTCAAGTTTTCTATTCATTATTCCTAAAAGTCCCTTCAGATTAGAAATATGGTCTTCTTTGTAATAGTTTCCACTTTTGATAGAAGTTAACTATTTCCACGCCTCATGTTACTTGTGTTGATTAATTTAGCACCAAGAGTCTAAGGACATGATACTTGTTGGTTTCCAAGAATTTCAACCAAGAAATTATCATCTTCAAGAAAAGAAAAAGGATTAGATTATATATTTCATGATTAATTAAGTGATTTGTCAACTCATTTTGTTTCTAGGTTTATTTATTTTTCCTCCACCTTCCCAAAAAATATTAACTTAATATGCAAGTTAACCATTTCTTACAACACTCTCTCTCTCTCTCTATATATATAGGTATGTTTGTTGGGATGGTAAAAAAGAGAAAGATGAAAAAATAGGGATACAAATTTATTTGATTTTTCATTCGCATTTTGCAGGGCTCCATGTTAAGCAAACTCTATAACTTTTTGATGATGATAATAAAAACAGCAACATATTGCTTTATTCCTTTTCAGATTATGAAGCATAGTGGTTTTAGAGGACGTGGGATAGAAAGTGACAAGCAAAGAGAGCTGGAACAAAGCTCATGTTTTTGCGTGTGGTTTGGGGTTTGGCAGTGGTTGCAAGAGTTGAGAATTGAGAATTGAGAATTGAGATTATAAAGCACATTTCACATCGAAGAAACAGTGCTAATTTGGTGCACTTTAATTGAAACCGAGATACCATCTTTGCCTAGAACTGTGATTTTAACATGTGTACCATCTTATGGGTCCAAGGGCACCATTCTCTTAAGTCTTTTGTTCCTCATACACCAGACCATGGAAATTGGAGATGGATCCCACACTCATCAAAACCAAACCACTTTTTAATAACCCCGAAGGGAAGTTTGAGAAAAAAAAAGAGAGGAGTTCAATGAAAATTTCTAAACTTTGTGAAAAAGAAAATTAATAAAGGCATAATTTTTATTTTGACTCAAAAACATGAAGTGAAAGTCAATTTTTTTTTTTTTTTAAATTTTTTTTTATATTTTAATTACAAATTTGAATTCAAATATAAAATTCATAAGTTCTAAAAATAATTTTAATAGTAATATATATCACTTGATCACAGACTATTTAATAAGTATTTAATTATCTTTAACTTATCAGAAACATTCATGAAATGGAAATTTGATAGATAGAGGGATTATTCAGATTAATACCAAAGAATATTATACCATATATTATGCGAATATCACATCCACAGGTAAGATATACCCAAAAATCTTTTATCCCGTCTTATGTTAGAAAGAGGTATTTGAAACTCCAAATTACTTAAATAATTTTTACAGCATAAATAGCACTAGTCCAAGTAATCTATGATAAAATTGGGTCTTAAGTTTGAATTCTTATCCTCTAATATTTCTTCTAGCTAAAAAATTTACTCATGATTTAACAAATGAATTTTTTTTTTCACCTATCCCACCCATAATTTTATCTCATACAATTCCAATGAGATTTAAACACATGATTTTCTATGAAAAACCACCCAATACTTAAATATTGAGATGGATCTTTTTTTTTTGTTTTGTCAGGAGATAAACAGTTATTACATTTGCAATCAAAGATATTCGAATTAGGGAACAAAAAGTGAAAAGACCAAACTTTATAACTAAAAACATGTTTTACTGAACTAAAGTTGTTCCTAAACTATTGAGGTGGACCTTCATGACAAAGAAAATGAAAATAAAAATATTTTAAGATGGCAGATAGATAGTTAGCAACAAAAAAAAAAAAAAAAACTAGCCTCAAATACTGTTGGCTGTTGCATGGACCAAGTGCTTCAAATTTAGTTTTTCTATTCGAATAAAATGCGACACATTGATAATTGAAAAAGG
Source organism: Cercis canadensis (assembly GCA_003255065.1). Taxonomy (NCBI): domain Eukaryota; kingdom Viridiplantae; phylum Streptophyta; class Magnoliopsida; order Fabales; family Fabaceae; genus Cercis; species Cercis canadensis. The sequence continues at coordinate 110,335 of QAOA01007631.1, read as the reverse complement.
AAAAAGATTGTGCACCAAGTGAGTGGAAATGTTTAGTGTGACCTAATTTTTCCATCGTCAGCAGAGATTAAAAAGTGTGTGCCAACTACCCCATTAATTTAAAAAGGAAATACTAAGTTTGAAGAAATAGAAATCAAAATGCTACAAACTGCGTTATAGATCAGTTGATTACAAGACTTTTCTCACAAAAAAAATTGTCTTGTTTTGAGGTCTTTTATTGATAAAATGAGAGTCTTAAAATACTCTCTCACACAAAAGTATAGTTGTGAGTTTTTCGAGAACAAGACTCCTAAAGTAAGAATGACTCCTCTTAAATTTGGTAAATCTAGCTCCATCTAAAAATTAGGGCTAGACCATAAATAAAAAAAAAAAAATCAAAATGCCACATAGAATTTGTTTTTGTTACAATATATCTAAAGTTGAGGAATATTAAGCAGTAGGTACTAGATTATCATCCTGATCTTTTGCTACCTAATCAATTATGACATTCAAAAACTTTAAGAAGAAAATAATTTAAAACTTGGTGCGGGGTACCACTAAAATCTTGTTCACTGAGAGGATCAGAGCTTTACCGACAACTATGCAAACACATACCAGTTATAAAGACAAAGCATATGGATGAATGAACAAAGTTATCTAAAAATGATATTCATTAGAGAAACTTGACTTCCATTATGAGGACCTTACATACCTACATATGCCCTAGTTGAGAAGAAAACAAATACAAGTGTGTGTTGTAGTTGGTGGGTCTATTATAGGTTACGTCAATGGTGGGAAAGATGCTATAAAATAGCCAAAAAAATCAACTATTTATTATGTTACGTGATTATGTGATCAGAGAGTTGACAATCATTACAAAATCTGGCACATAAAATTATTGAGTTATAGTTTTATATATATTTATATTAAATTGAAAAAAATAGCTTTCACTAGAGTTTGATGTGGCAATGCTGTTTGGAAAGAGATGGAATGGAATCGTGGGAGTCAAGAAATATTTCACTCAATTTTATATTTACATGGATAAGGCATGAATATCTGTCTATCATTTCGTGTTTTCAAGTCAAAACAAGTAGAAAGAGGTTAGAAGGTTGGTTGCAAGTTTTAGTTATTTTAATGAAACTACTAAATCCATTGCCATTTGGGCTAAAATGATTGACAACAAATGTGAGATCAATCCAAACTATATGTCACATTGAAAACTATTAACTCCTAATTGTTACAATTAAGATTGTGTTTTCAGAGAGTAAACTGTCGTTGAATGACAAAAATTCCCATTATTTAGGCACCTCTTAGAGTTAAACTCGTATACAATTAAACATGTTTTTGTTAGCTCAGATGAAGAAGCCTTTCAAGTTTGATTCATTTTAATCAATCATCAAAAATAAAAATACGTTTGAGGGTTGGTTTCGTTCTAACGTGAAAACAATATTGAATCAAAGATACATTCCATGTGATTCTAGGATTTGCTTATAAGCTTAAAATAGAGGTGGATATATATACAATGTGTTTGATGACTGCATGTTCACCGCTTGCAATCCTACCAAGTATCAAGGGTATTTTCTTTCTGTTTGCTTATGAGAAATTTTCTCCTAAACCTAATATCACATTCACATGATCATATGTTTTCAATAGTATTAAAGGGATAGAATCTTCAAAAGTTTGGCCGAGTAGTAAAGATACAATATATAAGTTCATCTAAATTAATAAATTTCAAAATTTTAGGCTAACATCTAAAGAAATTTTTTCCTTTTTTTTTTTGGGTTACAATAAAGCCTAATGTACTGGGAAAAAGAGATGAGAATACATGAGAAAGAAGAATAAAACCTCTAGCATCACCTTTAAAATTTCTTGAAAAAGGACTTATAATTTTGATACGCGAAAGCTGCCAAGAAAGAATACACTGACTCTGAAGAAAAAAATTTGGAGAGACAGAATAGTTGAGATTTATGCAGTCTCTGTTGGATTTTAATCCAAAACAAAATGGCATGGGCTTTATGCATCCATCGAATCATATGTAGACATCTCTTCATAGGATCTTATATCTCCGCTTTATGGATCTGTAGCGTCGAATTGCAAATGATTCCAATTAAGTAGTTTGGATGGCCCAAAGAAAACAAAGGTAGTTCGGGCCTTTCACTTACGACGTCGTATTTTAACATAATCAATGTAGCTTACACAGTGCTTTGCTTACACCCAGAATNACCTTTAAAATTTCTTGAAAAAGGACTTATAATTTTGATCCGCGAAAGCTGCCAAGAAAGAATACACTGACTCTGAAGAAAAAAAATTGGAGAGACAGAATAGTTGAGATTTATGCAGTCTCTGTTGGATTTTAATCCAAAACAAACTGGCATGGGCTTTATGCATCCATCGAATCATATGTAGACATCTCTTCATAGGATCTTATATCTCCGCTTTATGGATCTGTAGCGTCGAATTGCAAATGATTCCAATTAAGTAGTTTGGATGGCCCAAAGAAAACAAAGGTAGTTCGGGCCTTTCACTTACGACGTCGTATTTTAACATAATCAATGTAGCTTACACAGTGCTTTGCTTACACCCAGAATATGAAGATGAGAAAGAAAGCAGAAGCGTACACTCTGGACAGAGCACTAGCCACAATGGGCCCATGATGGCTATGCTTCCATCGTTCCGTTGCATACCTGAGTGCCAGATCGATTCACCGCCACCTTGTTCCCCAGTTTCTGCTTTTCCCAATCTCAGTTTGTGAACCCAGTTACATGCGTGGCGCTCTAATATGAGCATTTCTAATCTTAATCTACCTACTCTGACATGGTTGCCCTTTTGGTTGTAGCTCAATAGCAGCTCAAAGATTCCATTTTTCACATCAAGGTAAGATTTTTTCTCCCCTTGCTGGGAAGACGCACACCAATATGCACAATACATATTTTAGCTCAACAATTTATGCTATTAGGAGTAAAGGGTCGTTCTCTTTATCTTTCAATGACTACTCAAACTGTTTGTATGAAAGATTAGACAGAACCCCATCGCGTCTATCATCATCGTCATCATGTTGCCATTGTTGTGATTGTTGTGCAATCTCCACCTACAGAGTGCCCATTACCCCTAGTCTTTTATGTGGGTTGAGGCAATCCACTCTGCTTCAATGGTCATGTTCTAGAAGGTTGATTTTGAGTGGTGGAGATAGGTACTTTTCCCGGCTTCCGGTTTATAGTCCCAATAGGTGTTGTTGTGAGCTTAATTGCTCTGTCAAGGAGAGGAGTGTTTGTGATAGAAGAAGGAGGATAAAGGGGAGATGTTTTTGCACGGTTTCTGAGGAAAAGAGTAAAATTAGCCATTCTGGTGGTTATGATGAAGCTGAAGCTGTTCTCAGCTTGTTGAGTGAGGAAGCAGGTGGGGATTCTGTTTGTGTTAGAGGGAAGAACGTGTCTTCATTTAAGAGATTGGGAGTGGAGAAGAAAAGAATTATTGGGAGTAGAGAAAGAAATTTGAGTTCAGGTAAGAAAGTAGAAGTAGAAGTAGAAAAGAAGGGAAATTTGAAGAACCAGGAGACATCGACAGTGGACTTGAGGAAAGAGGATGAAGAACACAATGAAGAAAAGGAAGCCTTTATGAAAGGTGAAAACCGAAGGAAACGAAGGGATGCTTCTAGTTGTTCATCTTATTACTCATTTTCGTCTTCAGGAGATTTTGAGAGTGATTTGGAAGTGCAGGATAAGCATGGGCAAAATGTGGAAGAATTATCAGTTGGATATGAGGAGAACAAAACAAGTCATCTGGAGGGGCAAGTGATGGAAGCATACGACAGGCAAAGAGAAGACCCAGAAAAGTTGGAGGAAATTTCAAACCAGGAAAGAACAAGATTTGATTCTGATATTGATTGGAACTTAAGAAAGAAGACTGAGAAGAGGCTAACTGAGGAAAGTATGGATGAAACTGAGTCCAGGAAGGAATCCGAGAATATGCATTCAAGAGTATCTAGAATGCATGACTCTAATTATGGAAAAGCCTCTGTCTCTCACAAACGATTTGACAGTGAGCAAGCTAATTCATCTTCTGCAATGGGTTTAAATAAGAAAACAAAAAAGGAAAATATTCAAGATAAAGAAAGGACCTCAAAGTTTCAAGGGACGGAGCAGCAGCAGCTCCAAAAAAGGGAGAAAATCATTTCACAGGTTGAAGAGCGAAGAAGATCTCAACAAATTTCTGAATTATCAGAAGTTCATGAGAGTGATGTTGAACTTGAAAATACTTCCATCTTAAAGTCCAGAACTAGAGTAAAGAATTGGGAAGAGAATTCAAACTTGGGTTCAGATGCAAGTGGGTTATATGTCCAAACAGATAAAAGAACACAGCAGACTAGTCAACCCAGGAAAGGATCTGAACTTATAAACCCTGTATCAGAAGCTGGAGCCAGTAATGAAAAAAATGTTTCTAGTTCTCAAAGAACTTCCGATAAGGTAAGGTTCAGCCAAAAGAGTAACTTGACATCAGGTGTTATAACAAGAGATAGTTATTGTCAGACTGATGAAAGGGTTACAAAATTCAAATCAAGCAGTGAGGCCCAAAGACCAACTAACCTATCATTTTCTACTGAAACTGGCTCAAGAGAGGCTGCTAGCTTCCAAGGATCTTTGAATTTGATATCTGAGGCTACAGAACAACATATTATATTGGTAGGGGGTGATGAAAGGAGTTCACAATTAATGCCAATACCTTCCTCATCCCAATTAATGGCTAGAGGCTCAGCACATGTTGAACCCACCACTGGGATTGCAAGCCCAGATGTCTATCCTGAAACTTCAGAAAGTGGCTCTTCTGCTTTGTATAACAATTCAGGAAGAAGAAGTCCAGCTTTGTTATCTGAACCATATTCTGGAGATGCAAGTGATCAGGTTTATAGTGCACCTTCACACATTGCATCCCCAGAAGATGCTCTGGGTTCAGCTGATCGTTTAGAGAAATCATCCAAACAGTTTGTTGATGATTTTGTTGAAAAGGTCAGGCATGAAGTCACAACTTCTGAAATACAAGGGATGGAAGTTACTGGAGCCAATTTGGCCGCCTCTGATCAGATGGACAGTTTAAGGCATGGTACTCAAAATGGCTCTCAGTTGAAGGAGCATGAATCTAGCCATTCCTCCGAGTTTTCTGGGACAAAGGGACCTTCTGATGAGATGTGGGATGTAACTGAACCATCTGTTAAACAAAATCCAACGGCTGAAGAATCAGAGGACATTAAGGCAACTAGGAAATCAATTGTCAAGAGAACTGGCAGGTCGCTATGGAGTGTCATGGGAGATGTTGTTCGACTACGATGGGGTTCACGTTCTAATGCATCCACTTCTGCTTCAAGATCAGGTGAAAGAAGCTCATCAAACAGATCTGATAGTGAGACTTGGCTTTCTGGCCAGGAGCATGAAGAAACCAGTAAAAGTAATGTAGGAAAGGAACGAACAAGTGTGCAACAGCAAGCTACAACTTCTGATCAGCTACAAACTGGAAAGCTTCCCACCCAAATCGAGGGAGAGGTGGTTGACACTATGAAATTGAAGGACAAAGCAAAACATCTTGAAGTTAGTACGTCATCTTCTCCTCATATATTGGAAAGTGGATCGACATCAATAGGTATGTCCTTTGCTTCTAAAGAGGAAAACACTTGGACTGAAGATGGAAAGAATTTGCAAGGCACTGCTTCAGGAGTTGGAACCATGGAATTATCGAATCCATTACCTGTCAGAGGGCCTCCACTTGTAGAGGAAATTGTAAATACTGGTAGTTCTGACATGTTGAGAACTAAGTCAGTGATGCCGACGGAGGAACCCGTTGCTCCAACGCAGGCTGCATCACCTGGTACTGTGAGAAAGGATGGAGAGTTGAAGCAAAGGAAGTTTCAACGGAACAAGCAAGTCTTAAGAGATAGGTTTGATGAGTGGGAAGAAGCCTATAAACTCGAACATGAGCGGCGGAATATAGATGAAGTGTTCATGAGGGAAGCACTCTTAGAAGCCAAGAAGGCTGCTGATACATGGGAGGTGCCTGTTGGTGCTGTACTTGTGCAGCATGGGAAAATTATTGCACGAGGATGCAACTTGTAAGTATTATGAGATTATTCTATATTTTTGTAAATTCTTTATTTTCCATATTTATATCAAAATTTCTGTTTCAGAGTGGAAGAGTTACGGGATTCCACTGCCCATGCAGAGATGATTTGTATACGGGAGGCTTCAAACCTTCTTCGGTCATGGAGACTTGCGGTAACTTTTCTATGTTTAATTTATGTTTTGATATTTTAGCAAAAGTTAAATATTCATTTGATATGTTTCTTATCTCTTCTTTTTAAGCTTAAATGACTAGCTTAACATGTGATGATATCTGTGTGCATAAAGTTAAAATCCTTACCATCCACATTGATCATGCAAACCAAAGCATCATATTGAACAATGAATATTTTATATCATCTTCCTGTTGAAGGAAACTGAATACATGGCAGACATATCTAATCCAGTAAACAAGAATGTTAATTAAGTAATTGGCATATCAGTATTTCTATTAAGGAAAGAAGGAAGCATATCACTATACTGGGAGTTGACTTGCAGGAGAACACTGCTGATCTTGGCAATAGGAGAGACATGATTTTTTTGATTGGTTTCGTGAAGTCATTAAAGGTTTATCTGGTGACATTTTAGTTTGTGCATTTATTAGTTCACAGGGTAACAGTTTTATAGTTGCATTGCAAATGCATGACTTTGTAGACATTGGTGCGTTCTTCCATATTTATCTGAGTCCACTCATGGGTCTTTTAGTAATTTGGTTTACACAAAGATGTCTTTTGTTTTAAATCCTTCATCTTCTTGGCACTTTTAATTCTCTCTATGTTCACTTTTCTTGGATTATGCCCAGCCTCTGAACTGCCCCAGTTTCAGCCTTTTCTTCTGACTTTGCCACCCCAAACCAGACCATTTACATATTTCTTCAAACCCTTAAAATAGATCCTGTTTCAACATTGATATCCGCTTTGTGGTTTCAGTACCAAGTTCATCTCAAGCATTTCATTCACCATTTCAAAACCTAAAATTTTATCTTGCTTGGTTTTACTTAACGAAAAAACCATATAAATAGCTTGTTTAGTTTTGAGTTTGAAGGACCCAAAACCATGGTTTTTGGGTTTCCAGACACAAAACCAATCATGCTATAAGATAGATTTCCCATATGCCACACACCAGTTTACAACTGTGTATATTCTTTACTGGAAGACATGAAAGTACTGTCAAACAAATTCTGAACTTGTTATCAACAGGAAGTTTGGGGCTTTCCGTTGCAGTCATGAATGCTCATGATTTCTGTAGTGTCCTTCGTCATTAATGATTAAAGTATTGACTTTGATTATTTCCTTTTTTCAATAGTTACTTGTTACTCATGAAGCTTTCCTAATATGTGTACATTAGTTGAATAATAAGTTCCATTTACATATCTGCACAGAAGGATATCAAAAGAATCCAGCACAAGGATTCTATTAGGATGTCTAAATTGATCGTCATTCTATTAGCATGTCTAAAAAGTTCCATTTCCATTTACATATTGCTATCTACTTTTATCAGTATTGATCCATAATGTTGAAAAACCTTGTCATGTAACAATTCCACAATAAATGCAATCACAAAGTTTAAACCACCTAAAGGATCCTTAGTAATTTGGTCCATCTAAAGAAACACTTGATGTCTATTAGATAATATTATTTGAATGCCCCAAGGGGACACCTCAGTGCTTGGGCACTTGGAATTTCATTATGGAAGTCCTGGGTTCAAATCCCATTGGGAGTGGGTGGGTTGGGATTTTGGTAGGAGATAGGCTAACTCTTGTTATGTAGCCTCCAACGGAACAAAAAAACAAAGGAAGATATGGTATCAAAATTTAATGCACTTTGGTAAATCAACATGATAGCTCATTTGTTTAACGGCAAATTTTTCCCACTTCCAGGACAGTACACTCTATGTCACACTTGAACCCTGTCCAATGTGTGCTGGTGCCATCCTTCAAGCAAGGATAGAGAATCTTGTATGGGGAGCTCCCAATAAGCTTCTTGGAGCTGATGGTAGCTGGATTAGGTAAGCAGTGCACATAATTCTTCTTCTGTTCTTCATATGGTTGCGAGGGGCACAATAGTCTTCCTGTTTCAACTTTCTTTATGAATCTTTACTGGGTTTGATGACACTATGTGGCTCATTTTTCATACCTTATTATTATTTATTTTCTTTCTGTATTATCCATGGTTAACTTGGTCACGCCTTGAGCAGAGGCTTTAAAATGCAGGATTGTCTATATTTTAAACTGCAATATGATCACTGTCTTACTTTTGAATACGCAATCACATTTCTATTATACGTTAGCGAGAAAAATTATGTATATCTAAATTTCAACATATGTATAGTTTTGTTATTAATACACTTTCATCATGGCCTTTACTTTTACCAATTTGTTTTGTCATACTTGGACTGTAAATTTAGTATGGCATGGGTTTCCACTTGTTTTGCTGAACTGAATACTCTTGCAGGAATTAGTTTGAAGTCCCGACACATCAAATATTACTAACACACATTTTTACTGATGGAATATGCAAGATATAGAGTAGATGAATGAAAGATACTAACTGTTAATTTTTTGCAGACTTTTTCCTGATGGAGGAGAAAACAGCTCGGAACTGAAAGATAAGCCGCCTGCACCGGTTCACCCATTCCATCCAAAGATGAAGATAAGACGAGGGGTCCTGGCCGCGGAGTGCGCAGATGTAATGCAGCAATTCTTTCAGCTGAGAAGGAAAAAGAAGACAGAAGAACCACAAAACGAACCCTCGTGCCTTCCTGTTTCTCACCATCCATCCAAATTTTTTAACAAAATGCATGACATATTCAACATTATGTTCTGTTTGTAAAAGCAGATGGTTATGTTTCTTAAAGTTTCAAATTAATTGGCATCTCCAAATAAATCCTCTAGGATGATCAATCATCATAGTCAAAAGTCCATATTCAATTTTTCTCTTAAGTCATAATCAAGTAACTTAAGTTGACATGGACAGTATATCAGTACGAGGCTAACCACCGTGGTCAAGAATCATTGTCCAGTTAAGAATTCTAATCTTGAGTGTTTGGTGAAGACTATGACAAAGTTGTAATGATTTCATACGGTGCGTTGGCCATTTCGTATTTTGCTTTGGCCCTTTCGGAATTTTGGGGGAGTTAAATTGCAAGTAAGAGAAATCTAGAACTATGTTGGTCGTTTTAAGTATTGCTGAAACTTCACATCAAATTGGTATCTTGGGCCATCAGATATTAACTGAAAATGTAGACTGCGTACTAGCATATTGGTCACATGTAGAATCAATTGATGAGTGTGGTAAATGCTATAGGTGAAATTTTGTTCTCAATAATATGCAATCTTACTTGTATTGCTTGTTCCCTTGTTCTCCCATTCCTTTTCACGCAACCTTTTACCCCCTCTTAATACATGAAAGTAAGATTACAAACAATAAAAGAGAAGCATCTATGAAGCATAAACAACAGTGCAGGCAATAATTTGACATTAGGATAGGTACGAGTTTAATTCAGAAAAAGAGACGAAAATTGTAAAATTCAGAGGCCCTTTATGCACAGGGGGTGTTTCTGCTAATAGCACCTAGGATTTACGTTGGTTAAGTTACATGTTAGATCATTGGTGGGGATGTAGCAATCATATGAAAGGTACTTCTCTCCTTCCTCCAGATCTCCACAGTACTTCTCAACCTTCTAAGCCTTTTCATAATCCATAAATAAGAAGCTAACTCTGATACCAATTCCCATCCCAGAATGGCTGCTGCAATGTTGTGGCCATTCACTCTAGCTTGTCTCTGCTGCTCCCTAGCCCTAATCAATGCTCAAGTACCAGCAGCATTGCCAACTACAAAACCGGCAGCCCCGTCCAACCTGCCAACCGCAACTCCGGCTGCACCCTCCAAGTTGCCAACTGCAAATCCTCCCTCTTCTGGCACACCATCGGTGGCTGCACAAGCTCCCATTGTGGCAGCAACCTCTCCCACTTCTGGCAAACCACCTACAACGACACAGCCACCTTCAAATGCAGTAACAACTCCCAGTTCTGCTCCTGTGAAATCACCAACTCCCAAGTCTGCTCCAGTGAAATCGCCAACACCAAGTCCCAAGGTAACACCTGCTTCAAGCCCAAAGGTTCAACCCCCTCAAATTCCACCACCACTACCACCACAAAGTCCACCTGCCTCAGCTCCCACTCTGCCACCACCATTACCACCGCCACCAGTTGCTTCACCACCACCATTACCACCACCAAAGGTAGCCCCAACACCAGTTCAAACACCTCCAGCACCAGCACCAACTAAGGAAACGCCCGCATCAGCTCCAGCACCAGCAAAGAAAGCACCAGTAGCATCACCAGTTCCTTCACCATCAAACACCCCACCAGCACCAGCACCAATAACACAAACACCAGCACAAGCACCGGAAACAGAAGCACCAACACCGGCTCCCCCCAAGCACAAGAAAAGAAAACATAGACACAAGCACAAGAGACATCCAGAACAAGATCTAGATGCACCAGCACCAGCGCCAACTGTTCGAATTCGAACTCATAGTCCCCCAGCACCACTAACTGATACTAGTACAACGGATACTACAGAAGATACACCAGCACCAGCACCAAGTTTGGATGCGGTAATGCTTTTGTTCTGTTAAATAACATATAGTTTCAATTTATGAATACTTTTTTATCAGCATAACATTGTTTTGATCACATTTCCTGTATTTTATTTCACAGAATGGTGCACCATCATATCATCAGCAGGTTGGGAGAATGTCTGGGATATGGGCAACAACTGGACTTGCTATTGCCATTTTGCTTGCTATCAATGGCTACAGCTGCTAGCTGTTTCATTTATTGATCATGGACTCACTTTAAACAATTATTTGGTTTGCAAAATATTAAATCATTTCATATGTATAGGTGAATAATGATTTATTACACCTATGAGTGTAGACATTTTGGTATTAATTTCTTTTTTGTATATTTTACTGGAAACATGAATGAATATGAATTTCAGGTTATGACATTAATCAGGAAAAGATATGTAGAAACATAACAATGTTTATAATTACATTATCAAACTTGATCTATTTATGATTCCATGTTGGTTTCCTCCCGAAAGTCATACTCTGTGATAAGACCAAGGTTATCAACTAATTTGTGATGCCGAAGACATCCTGCACACTAGAAAAATGTACATCCAATTACTCACAAGAGAATAAACCATTACATAATATCTATATCAGGACTTGGGACGGCTATCAAGAATCATGAAATGCACAAACAATCAGCATGGCCTTCACCAATAAGGTTTTCCAATAAAAAAAGTAAGACTTAGCAATAACATGGTGAAAACAATACACATACAGACCCACGCACAATTGCACAAATCCAATGTGTTAGATGTTTCACAAATAGCTGAATTTTCAGAACTGGCCAACATGCTGCAATGCAGCCTGAGTTACTGTCTTTGTATGTGACAATCACCAAATTCAAATAAGAAAATGGCAACTTGTGGGGAAGTTTCTTGGGAGGAAGATATTTGTGTTCCACTTTAATATCCTCCTATACAGAAACTTGACTTTGTGTGTAAATCAGAAAGGGCAACTAACACAAGGCCACACTCCAACAAACGTGGTCTTGAATTTCAAATGCATATATGGTAATACATGCATGTCTGAATGCACATAGACACCTATTTTCTTTCCAACCATATAATGAAACATACTGATTTAATATACATATCACACCATTACATGGATCAAGAAATAATATATACCTGTACAAAGATAACTCCCCTTTCATAAGCTAATCGGTTTACAAGCCTCTTTGTCTTTTCACCACATAAGTCGCAAGTAAACTGTACAAGCAAACTCCTTCTTGGAAGTCTTAAGTCAATAGTAGCACCCTGCACATGGGATTTGCCATTAATATATTGAGATCAAAGAATTTGAGAAAAAGCAACATCCACAAAGCATATAAAGCTCGGTCTCTACCAATAAGTTCAATGCAATAATCGGGCGTAGCAGAAATTATAAGAGGAGATAGATATACTTAATCATGGTCACTCTGATTTACAATACAGCTTCTATAAAAGCAATGAGTTTCAAAGCCCATCACAATTTCTCTATGACAAATACTTTTAAGCAACAAACTGAGTCTTACCATTTTTTTTTCTTTTAAAACTGGAAAAAACCATATAATTACTAAACAAATTTTCCTTCAGCATCAATCACAAGGTCAGAAAAAGCAGAAAACCACAACCCAATATGCACAAGAACTGATTTTTCTTCCCCCCCCCCCCCAAACACTATTAAATAGGAATCAAATAAAATTAGAATAATGATTAACTAAACTCACAAACCGCTTCTGAATTATCTGATTCTGGTTCTGGACTAGCCACAGCATTATCATCCACCGACCCACGAACCCTAAATACCCGACGGGCGAGCTTTGGTGCTGCTGCTTCAGCACGAAAAATTTTCGACCTGAAATATAAAAATTTGCAGTTATAGTTTCACATTAAATATCTGAAGAGCTCAAATTAAGAAAAATGGAAACAAAAAGGGTGAAATTTAAAACCAAACACAAAAATGATAAACCCTAGAACAGGGTTTTGGATGGTAACCTTGAGACTCTAATGGAAGGGTTTAGCTTGGAAGCGGTCAATGGGTGGAAGGAGTTGGAGCAAAGGATGTGAATAGGTAGGTGAGGTTTGTGAGCTTGGGAGGATGAGAGAGAAGCAGCGCACCAAGGGAAACGGTATTGTATGCTTGCCGCCATTGTAAATGGACTTCACCTCTCAAAGCTTGCTTAATAGTTTTCTTCTTCTCACATGAGCATTTTTTTTGAAGAATTATTTTTTGGGTCATATGTTGCTTATACACATAAATTCTAATTTGGTTTCTCTATAAAAAAGAAAAGGTTTAAATGTTGCTTATTTTTGAAGGACCCTATCTATATATATATATATAATTTTTTTTTTTTGAGTTTTTATAGTTTTAATTTTTTTTTAATTGTGTCTCTGTTATTATTCTGGGTTATAACTCAGTCAGTTTAGTATTGACATGTCAAATGGCTTCTTTATGTGACAGTAAATGAAGTTTACATGGCGCCAAAGTGGTACACAAATTGCCACCTATCAAATACACATACAAGGCATGTGGCTCAGTTTTTCTCAGATTGATGAAAATTTGGGTGATAAACAACATATAGAACTTAATTTATGCCACTTTGACAATACATTAGCTCATTTTATTACCACATAGATAAACTTTTTATCATGTGAATACTAAACTGACGGAGTTATAATTGAAGGTGACGGTAAGGATTTAATTAAAAAAAATTTATACTATNTTAAAAAGAGAAAAAAAAAATAAGAACTTGATTCAAAATTTATTCAAATCATAAAAAACTGTAATACATTTAAACCAAAAAATAATAATAAGTTTGCCTAGTGTTATTTAAAGTTAAAAGCAACTCATGAAAAATTATTTAACATCAATAAAAATTGAATGCCTTTTGAATTTTGATTTCATAACATCTAGTTTTATCTATATATCTGTGTCCAAAATAAAATTTAAGACATAGAACATTGACTTATTTCTTAAAAATGATAGGTATAAAAACATTAGTAGGAAGTATAATTCTTTTTTTTACCCCATTCTTTTATACTAGTCTATTATTCGGCAATTTGACCAAGATAATACAAGTGGACAAAGTATTTACTTATATAGTGCACATTTAAAAGTATTTACCTCAAAGGGACAGTTTTGATTTTTTTAATAATTTTCNAACCCCCCAAAAAAAGAAAAAAAAAAAGATCCCAAAAAAAAGAAATTTATAAAAAAAATGAATTATCTGAAGTCGTCCTCCTAAATGTTCAGAATTACAAGGATCCAAACTTGCATTTTAGANGGAATGGCTAAGGTCACTGTGCACCCAAACCGTGACCTTCAAGATACAAACCGTTGGTCAATTGCCCCAAAACCGTGACTTAAAGACTTCCAAAACCGTGACCAACCAAAGCACCAAAACAGTGACAAACCAAAGCACAAAAACCGTCACAACCAAAGCACAAAACCGTGACCAACAAGTCCCCAAAACCGTGACCAACAAGAACAACCAAACCGTGACCACCAAAGCAGGAAAACCGTGACCCAAACCAATCCCAAACCGTGACCAAAACCACTCCCAAACCGTGACCTTAGCCATTCTAAACGGTGATCCAAACCACTCCCAAACCGTGACCCAAACCACTCCCAAACCGTGACCTTAGCCATTCCAAACCGTGACCACAATGCTACAAAACCGTGACCTGAATAGTCGAGAAATATGGATGCACAGTGATCACGCTTTGGTGAAAATTTCCTGAACTGTGTTCAGTTGATTCACGGTTTTAGAGTTGATAAACCGTGATTAACTTAAACTCAAAAATTATTAAAAAAATCAAAACTGCCCCTTTGAGGTAAATACTTTCAAATGTGCACTATATAGGTAAATACTTTGTCCACTTATATTATTTTGGTCAAATTGCCCTATTATTCTAGATTATTACTACGTTTTTGGCAATTTAAATAAAAAGAAGTATGCAGTGTATAATATGCCATAGACTTTTAATCTTTCTTAGAATTCCTCCACCAACCCCCAAAAAAAAGAAAAAAAAAAGATCCCAAAAAAAGAAATTTATAAAAAAAATGAATTATCTGAAGTCGTCCTCCTAAATGTTCAGAATTACAAGGATCCAAACTTGCATTTTAGAACTTTTTGGAGAAAAATGTTAAACAAGGTTATACAATGTAGATAACCCTCTTACTAACAATGATGACGGAAGAGAAGACTCTATCAACTGAAACAAGAACCACATTTCTTAATGATATTTATCAGTACAAACTTAAGAAGAAGTTTTGGATATGATGACTTATAGACTTAGACTCCTCTGCTTACCCAATTCAAGAGTCACAAATTTAGCAACGCCAGTAGACAACTTTATTAATGTGTCTCGTAGACCTTGCCAAGATTAAATACCTTGAAATGAAGACACAAATTGGAGGCACTATGTGGTGGTGCATGATGTAAGAAAGTAAGAAAGCTACCTTAATCTTTTACTTAGTCTTCCTTCTCATTATGGAAGCATGATAGTTGAGGCTGAGGAGAACTTGACTCTAGTCATAATGAAAACATAGAAATACTTATCAGCATAAAAGGATCTCTCCTCACTAGATGCTTATTATATACTTTGTAAATATCTCTCATAAAATCTTTCAGCCTACTTTTGCAAGTTGCAATTTCCTCACGAGTTACTGACATCTGAAGTACAATGTGAACATCAGAATATCTGTCCCCATTTTCATATGTTCTTTTCTGTTCAATCTAAAAAAAAATTATTTTCTAGTTTTTGATACTATAAGCATATAGAATATACTTATGCAACTTCAACTTATTTCATATCCTATGAACCACTTAGAGGAATTAGCAGATAGCTATATATTTTATGGAACTTGATGCTTAACAAGAATCTTGTATACCAGGCCAAGTCATTACAAGACAAATTGAGCATCATGATCATGGTTAGTGTTTGATTTGAGGGATACTAGGGAATTATATTGGTAGAATCCCTTGTCATATTTCTCTTATTTATCAAAAAAGTGAACATGGTTTTTCTCTTTCCCCTCTGTAATTGCAGAATGTGGGAAAGGAAGAAGCAGAATAGGAAGTACATAACATGGTGTTGATAAGATATTAGTGCAACTGCACTTTCTAATCAATTTCTATTGCTTGTCACTGAAAAATTGTGTATACAATTGAGGATGATGTTCGGAAAATCCACCGAACAAAACAATCAAGTTGATCCATGAAACATCAACTTGAATGAGGATAAGTAATCTGCTCCTTGAAGCATCTCCTGCATGGAATCCGATTCGCCAAGAAATAATGCCAATGGGCATTAGTCTTCCTCATCCACTTCATGAAAAGGAAGCGGTACTGTCTTGACTGCTCTAAACTTGCCAGCATTATTCAGATGCTCATTCTCCAATCTGAACCATTAAGAGCAGTTGAAAAGGATGTAAGTCAACTTCACTAGACTTGATGTTACTAGTTTAGACAAATCATGCTTGTATAGTACTGAATAGGAGTGAAAATAAAAGAAATTTAACCGTGTACCTGTAGAAATTCCATAGCCCTCTTCTAATAACTTCAAGAGCTGCTAAAAATAAGCTTGTTACTCTGTAATCAACGTTTTCAAAACTTGAATGGAGGACAGTTTGCAACCAAGCAAGCCTGAGAACAAGGTTTAATCCCTGCATAAAATGCCAAAGTTTTTCAAGGTCATTATCAGCTTTAGTAGTGGAGGACCTATACTTGTAATCTGAAATCCATAATGTCTGCTTAGTCTTAGACAATATCTAGTTCTATGTTTTTTCTTGTCTTATTTGTACTAGATTAGGAATCTCACTTTAAAATGTATAATGGCCTTATCAGCATTTATTTTGAGAATATGTTTATTCTCCACTTAGTGGCATATTATCTTAAAAATATAAAGCAGCAAAAGGTTAGTGTCTAATTTGAGAATCAGCTTATAGGTGCTAATATCTTGGACTAGGATAAGTTGATTAATTCTGATATACCATATCAGCTTTTGGGTTCCCATTGTTTGCCAATGGCCCTCAGACTCTTTAGTATAGTGAGAGAGGGGCCTGACATGTACCATGGATAAGTAGTATATGAATTTTCGGCGAAGCATTAGTTCATTCCTTAGCCAAGGGTTCTTGGAGTTCATTTGGAGCAAACCCCAGTCCTTTACAAAGTCCCAATACAATTGGTACACTGTTGCAGCACTTGACATAATCACAACAAGACATAGCCATCCAACACTACCATCTTTCTCATAGGCCACTTTAGCACCAGCTGCTAACATTGCTGATACATATTTGCCTAGATTCACAAGGTGGCTTGGCTGCCCTTCATCAAACCATCTTCTAGCACACTGCAAATAAATGAATTGGAATTCAGAATATGCTTTGTACCAGAAAAGTTAAAGAGAGTAGAAAAAAAGCTAAGTGCTTTACCTGCATTGCCCTCCAATAATATGGTAGAAAAGATACTGCATAAGCAAGATCTCTGTAGTGCTTTGCCCTCATGCAGTAACCATAGTCCTGATTTTTGTAGCTCCCAGTTATGTAGTAACATGCCACATACTCTAGGTTCCTCAGCATTGGCACCTATATGAAAATATTAAAACAATAATTAAGATAATCTAAATCTAGCAGATTTTTCTTCTGTATTCTTGAAAAATATAACTTCTTTGTTATAAAATTGTACCTGGCTACAAAGTTGATCTGCCATGAAAAAGTCCAGCATGACAACCTAAAATGACGAGACAAACAAATAAGGTTCTGTTCACAACCACGCATATGAATTATTCAACAAAAGTGCTTTTCTTTAGTTTTTATTTTTCTTTTTTGTGGGATGAGTAATGGTACTGTTACTTATGCATGCTGAAACCATCTGATAAGATAAAATGGTGATAGTGGGAAAAAACTGTACCTTGTAAAGGGGTGATAAGATGATGTTCCTTATCACACAAATGAAGCGGTAACGGCTTGACCGGTAGATAATATTGAAGGGACACACAAGTATTAGTAAGAAAACCTGCACAAGTAGTCAAGATTTATTTTAATTTCAGCTAGCTCTAATCTAGGAGGAAAATAATGTGAATTAACTATAATATTTAATCATACCAGTAAAAGTAGGCCAGGAATGGCTTGAACTTGAGCATAAGAATACCCTTTTGTCAGTAGAGTCAAATGAAGACACATGACCCCAACTACAGTAGTCATAGCCATTGTACAAATCAAGAACACATCCCTGTACTTAAGTTCCTTGGTAGGAGGTAGCTCAAAAATGAAGCTATAGTTTATACGAGTCTTCCTCCACGCGAAAATATTACAGCCATAGAGGAAGAAATGCAGGAACATAAGGCTGAACATGCTGCAGAAATATAATTGAAACTTAAAAGTTAGTGTTGTTCAAGTACAAAACAAATATGAATGAAAATGTAATGCTACAATAACAGGTATGCTTGCCTAAATACAGGGTAGACAGTTTCCATGTAAACTGAACCCTGCTGTCTTTTGTATAGCCCAGTAATATGAGCCATTATAACATATCCGGCGAAAAGTGCCATGAAACATCCAGCAAATAGCCCTGAATTGTATTTGAAGAGAGTCAGTTAAATGTTGATAGAATTAAAGAATTTTGCAGAGTTATTGATTAGTATGGATTTACAAGTCAGATTCAACAAATACCCTTTGTGAGATATGAACAGGGAACTTCAATTTTATGTCTTTGAATTATTTTTCTGAGGTTTTAGCTTTCCCACAAGAATCAATTTATGTATATAACTAAGGGAACAGATAGTCATGGTTATTGTTTAAGCACAATAACCGCATCAAAGGGAGGTGTCACTGAAGCCCATCTAGGCACCATGGCAAAGAAACATTGTAATGCTGCACTATGGCTTTTTATTGGCCTTTTGAGGTTCATTCTTTGTACGGTGTATATGTGGCTGAAACATGACATAGATAAGCATGGGACCTGTACTTTCCGTCCACCCAGAAATTGGCCATTCACTGCCACTTCTTTTGTGAACCTAGTGGCTTAATGGGTCCATGTTGTGTTTTCTTTAGATACTAATGGCTCACAAAGTTAACTAGCTTAAAGCTCTACCAAAATGATTGATTACCAAAAGACAAAATAGAAAAGTAACAAAGGTTAATTCCAATATGTGGCTAATTGTACTCACAACACACTACTCACCAATGAAGAAGGTGACAGCATGTGACTCTTTGCGCTGACTCGGTCTAAGGTACTTCATGGCCTTTCTTCGATCATCTTGTGTGAAGTTTTTGACAAATAGCTCCTCAACTTCATCAGCTAACTTCATCACCTGTCATTTCTGATACTAATAAGCACATAAAACTGGCTCACAAAGTTATGCATAAGTGACAGACAAGCAAATCTCATTTTTATTTGCATGACTCCTAGGCCATTTGTGGTGCTGACATGAATTATGGGATCATTGGCCACTTGAGGTTGTCGGTTAACTTTCAGTTGAAAGGATAACTGGTGGCCAACAGACACGCTAACATGATTTAATATAGAATCCCACATATTTTTCATCAAAGTTTTGATATGAATATGATGCAAGTAAGATATTTTAGTTGGCAGTTTTAAATTTGTCTCTGTGATTACATACCTTGTCTGAGCTGTTAAAATAGGAACTCTCAACTACTTTGAGATAAATGGAAAGGATTTGTTTTCCAGTGACCTGAAGAGCCAAAAGGAAAAGAATCCCTTTTCATTACACTTGTAAAGAACTAAAAATCCAATTTTGAACATTGAGTTCACCGATTCACTTACCTTGTCAAACTTCTTCAGAATCTTTATAAATGCAAGCATGTTCAAGTTCCTGAAAATCAATATCATGAATAAGGCATAAGATTTTTGTGTTGTAAATTAAATAACTTTATTGAATTTATTGAACAATTATGTCTATATTTAGTGAAAGAGATTTGAGAATTTACCTGTAAACTTTGAGATATCCTAGACCCTTATAGAGCTCAACAAAGCCACCCTTGATCATTTTCTCTGCATGATGCAACTTGGTTTTGTTGATATGAAGCTTGCCACCTTCTGGACCACATTTCCTTGATGACTGATTAAGCAAATCTTCCCTGACTAGATAGCTAATCGCCGAGAAGGTACGCGAAGGTGTTGTCAAAGGAATGTTAATTCTCACATTTGAGAGAGTCCTCAATTTTGAATCCTCTCTTTTCAAAATTGATTTCCCCACCTCATCTGATTTTGGAGAATCCGTAAATGTCATGTCACTTTTCTCCAAATCATCTGTATTATTGTCCTGCAATTCCTCTGGCACTGCTCTGTTCCTAACAGAGTCCTCCTCTGTATTTAGTGAAAAACAGAGTATTAATACCCAAGATTCATTATCAATTTGCTACATTATGTTTTAAATAGAACAAGAAAAGATAAAATTAACCCTGCTGAGAAAATATACTGAAAACGTTTAATATATCATTATTGTCAATAATCTTTGCTGAATACTGAGTTGAGTTAATTGTTCAAGTAATGTTTTTTTTTTTTTTTTTNCAAGTAATGTTTTTTTTTTTTTCTAATTTTCTTTTGCTTCAATAAGGCAACAAATCTTCTTAGTTACCCATATGAACAAATTCAGAAATAATTTTTCTGATGCATATAGCTGCACACGTGCTTTGAAAGGAGGCATGCATGTCAAGGGAAAAGTGAGAACAGAGAATGTGATACCACATATGCTAGTTTGTAAGAAAATAGCATAAATGGCAAGAACTTTTATGTAAGATTCTCCTCTATTGGAAACTACAGGTCCTAGATGAACATGATGATTTTCTGACATTGTTGCATTTAGAGGAAAAGGTTGATTATGTACCACAAGATAATGTGTATGAAATTGATTGGTCCTCCTTCGAGTCGTTGGAAGAGCCTCCTTTGCCCTGTTGCTGCTTGAAAGCAGATTTGAGCTCAAGGAGAATGTCCATTTGCTTCTTCAAGGATTCCCCTCTCTCCATGAACTCTTTCTCCTTTGTTCTGTAAAACTTGTTGACCTTGTTTAGTTGCTGGTCTAAGCATGCAAAGAACTCTTTCATAGCATCAGTATCAGCAAATTGCTCTAGCAGCTCTGTTTCATACATGTCGCCCTTACTAGCTGAGGATGCAAGTTTCCTATGAACCTGAAAAAAAAAAAAAAAGGCAAAACAGCTCTCAGTATATAATCCAATTTAATTAGATGGCATTAAATGAAATGCTGTTGTATATGTTGAGTAAGAAAGAGTACTTGAATTGGTCCATGGTCCCTTTGTTGATGGCCAAATAAAGAGTACTTTCTTAGAGATGAAAAGAGGGACTTAGGTAGAGAGCTAGTTTGGTGCTTGTTGGTATTATTAAGGAGGTGGATTTTTTTGAGGTCTTTCTTGAGTTGCCAGTAATCAACAAAGGCATCTTTCCATTCGGGAATGAGCTGACCCTCAAATTGCTTAGAGAACTTCACCATCTTCTCTGTTTGTTCCTTGGAAGTGAGGAGACTAGGAAGAAGAGGTTGTAGGTGATGTGTGGTGCCTGGTGAGTGTTCAATGGAAGCCCAAGATGGCATTATTTATGGAGAGGGAAAAGGAATTTGAATGATGCTCGTACAAATTCTCTCAGAGCACATTCTAAAATATTCTCAAATAAGCACTTATACCAATCATCCTATGCTTCTTCTCCACTTGGGACTTGGAAGGTTTAGTGGCTAAATTCGCCGGAAAGAGACCAAATGGCCACCGGCTATGATGACTTCTCGGCCAACATGTTCTCATGAAGGTTTTGAAAGGGGTGGGAAATTTAAAGTGGATTTGAGTGGGGCTAACTTCTACTATTCAAATACATGTAGAGGGAGGGATGGCCCTTATTACTGCATGCTTTGTCTTTTAGGAGGAGTGATAAAGTTTGTCACCTTAATTTACAGGCAAAACCATTTTGTTATGTGCATTAATAAAAAATCAAGGGCAGTTTTGATTAGAATGGTAATTAATGTGATAGTGTCCTATAAGCTAAGTCAAGAGTTGTTCATTTTTGTCATTTGTGTAAAGTGAAGCTTATTGGCTAAATTATTGGCTACCACACAAAGGCCTCCTCTAATTAGACCACCCTGATTTCCACTAAATGAGGATAACTAAAAGTTTCAATTATTTTCTCAATCCCCACTTCCATTAACACATCCCATTTGTTTGCAATATAAAGTAGAGTTTATTGTTCTTGTATTAGCCTTAACATGCACCCATCATAAAATAGCATCATAAGATTCATCTAATCAATTTTAGGCAACTTAGTTCTGAGATTTTGATTGGTGGGTGGTGCTTGTGTCTCAAATTTGTACCTCTACAATAGTATGTGCATTTATATTATAAAAGAGCACCCAAAAAATTGTATCAGTTAGTATTGTAAATCAGGGAAGCTAATGCTAATCTCATTGTAATCTTACTTTTTGTGGCAATTTTTCTTTAAATTAGAATAATGGGGGCAGAGATTAGGCAACTTCCAATAGCTAGTTATTTGGTAGAATCTTTGTACTTGGGATAGAGCAGATTAGGATACTATCACAACCAACTTTAATACACGGTTTTCATTTGGCATTATTCCTGTCTAATTGCATATAATTGCTACTTAGGATAAGGCCTACAATATTGTCTAGATATACGTAGCAAGGCTGCTACTAACATTTATACTATATACCAATAGCAGTAGTGGCTGTAATGAAGGAGGTTCCATGTTCTATTCCTTTGTTCTAAGTCCACTCCCTAGCCAACTTGTGAACATGATGGGACCTTCCAACCAAACTACAAAATTAACACCTGTAACTCCTCTCTCAAAGTAAAGATTCATATACAAATCCTTTTGCCAAAACATTTTACAAAATGTACAGAATCTGAATTAGACTTACCACTAAAAATATTTTCGATTCAACTTAAATTTCGTGGCATCATAATCATTATATTAACTTAAAAATCTTACGAATATAACTATTTATAACCATTGTATTCACTCTTTTTTTTTTATTATTTCTTTTGTTTATCTTTTTTTTTTTTTACGGGTCTTCTCTCCCATTTATTTTAATTATTTATGTATAAAAAATTTGTAAATTTGTCATTTCTCGAGAGCTTCCCTCTCACTCACACACGACACAGACAATGAAAGGGGATATCTTTTCATTTTTCTTGCTAGATATGGATTGCAACATCACCATTATAATTGTGGAGAACAGACAGCGCCCTTAAGATGGCTGACTCAAAGATACGCCATTAATTTCTCTCTCTCTCCCTCTCTTTTTCTAGTTAGTGTTTCATGCATATATTCTCTCTCTCAGTACTTCCCAAACAGTTAATTTGGGAGTGAGGGGGCTCCTCTGATTGGTACTACAAACTGTAACATCCACACCTTATACAGAAAAATCAAACCAAAATGATAACTACCCACCACTTGAAATTAAATATTCCCTTCAATTTGTGACATATGAAATGAAAGTTGTCCTATTTGCTTGAAATCTAACAAATTACCCTATGGGCCATTTATGTGCATTATATATGGTGTCTAATCATTGCTGATTGTCATTTAATTAATTAACAAAATAATAATCATTGCACACTGCGCATACCTACATAATCTTCCTATCTGAGTTAATATAAGATGGCTTGATTGGGGATTCATTGACTCAAATGTAAACGATTGTGCAAGTGTGTATTTAGATAGTGTGTAAATAGATAGATTCTTAATGAATTTTCAGAAGAGAAACAATAGAGTTACAAACTTTAGGTACAATTGTGCACAACTAGTTTGACAAAAAAAATAAAAATACATAGATTAATTGTATTTAGATTCTGCCTTACAATTAGTTTGTGAAATGTGGTAATAAAAATGTGTATACATATTATTACTCCTTTTAAAAAGAAGGTAAAAGCTTTTAGAATTATACTCATATAATATTTACATTTACAATTATATACAACTATACGAATAACTCTTATCTTTTTGCTTTTGATAGATAAAACGCTGGGGAGATAGATAAGTTATTTTAATTTCAAGGCAGAACGTAGTATAATCACTACAAAAAATCACCAACATGATTCGAATGACGATCTTTTCATTAATGCAACTCGATCCTAATCAACCCGTGTTGACCATCTGACTCTATCCTTAATAAAAAAAAAAAAGGTTTAAGCCCTTAAACTTAGATAGAGCTATAGAGTGATATAAGCTACTAAATGTAAAAATTGTATAGGTAGTATATATTACTGTATTAGTCAAGTTTCTAAAAATGGATTGAACAAATTAAAGTGTGTGGCTTTTGTGGGCTAGACAGCCAAAAGGAATTCATATCCCGTAGTGTTGTTTTGATATACACTAGACAGGAAGAGGGAAAGGTTGAACATATATTTCTGGTATAGGGTAGTAAAGGATTTGAATTAGAGAAACATATAAATCCACGTAGAAAAAGGAAAAAAGGTTACCCACGAAATCTAAGGCTTTAGGTGTATGGAAGCAATGACAGGGTATGAAAATGATGGTCTGATTAGGATAGCATAACATTTGGTGCGCCTTGCAGAGCGACCCAATCCACCTCTCTTCTTTCCTTGCTTCTCATTATTTACGTTATCATCTTACATTCTACTACGTTTTTTTACAAACACACTTGCTTAGCTTTGACCCCACATGCCCTATGATCTTCAACCTTTAATTGCTTGGACAATGGACACCCTGGGTCAGCCACAATACCTACATATAGGAAACGTGAACACAGAAAAGTGGTAAGATTAATTAGTTGATAAAGTGTGTGTTGCAATAATTTGAAAAAAGAGAGTAAATTATACATATTTTTTCTTAATATTAAGTGAAGGTTTATGTTATATTAAAGTTAAATAAAGGCTATGTTTGGGAGTTTGAGCGAAAGGGAAAAAGAAGGACACAAGATAGAAGAGAAGTGATGAAAAAAGGGATTAGAAAAATGAGTTTTGAAGAGGTTTTGGAGGGCACCCTCAAACCTTCCCTTTCCCTTCCACATTTTAAAAAAGAGTAAAATATATTTTTTATCATTGAATTATTTCTTAAATATCATTTTAGTCATTGATTTATATTTTGTGTCATTTTAATTCTCGAATAATCATATTAACTGCCAAATTAGTTATTCGTAACACACAAAATAATCACTAAATAACTAATTTGACGGGTAGAGTGACTATTTGAGAAATAAAATGACACAAAAAATAAATCAAAAACTAAAGTGACATTTAAAAATAATTCAAGTATGAAAAAAACTTCCAAACAAGAAAAATATTTGGACTATAAACATATAATTTTCTCTCTTGATATTGACCGAGATACCTTTTTCATTAATCACCTAGATGAAAAAGAACCGTATATTTGTTGAAATTCAACAAAGGAAACTCAAAATATTTTCATTACTTTTGAATGTCAGCATAATATAAATATAGCATACTTGGACATTCAGAATATGCTTCTGTTATATTTCATGTACATTTTGAATAATTTTTAACTGCATATCAAATATGACAATATTGAAACCCTAGTATTTGATTACCGAATATCTCATATACCAGTAAAAAAGTTTCTGGTATAAATTATATTTCCACCAATATTCAATCAATTCTTTAAGATAGTAGATGCTTGCATGCATGAGCTATAATTCGTCATCTCACACTAATAAATCTCAATTGTAATCTAGAATAAGATGCCATATCCTGAATACACCCCTTCCTCCCATATGTACGGTTAATTATTCCCAGTAAGAATTTTCCTATACTGAGTACTGACTTAATTCAAACATTCATAGAAATTATTTGTGGAAAATTCCTAGAATACGATTCTCTCAAATATGGTTCAATAAATACAAATTCCCTGAAAAAATTGATATCACATAAGAATATCCAACTTTAGAAATTAATATAATTCCCATGCTTCCTCCTTTGAAATAGAAATTAAAGTACCCATCATTTCGTTATCCTCGCCAGCACACATGTATGTTGATGATTCAGTAGTTAGGGCATATACTACTTTTTTCATGTATTGCAAAGGTTCTAAAATCTATGTCTTAGATTATTATAACATTAGATTAATTTTTTAGAAAATATATGCTCTATCCTTTGCATTGCCATGTTTATTATAATACTCCCCTTGTGTTGAAATAATAGGGGCTCCTGTAAGGTTCTGATTCTTCTAGAAATGTTAAGAACCACTGAATTCTAAAGGGAATTCATTGATGTTGACAAGTATAACGTGAAATATAATTAAATAAATTAGTAGTATAACAAAGATTAGAGAGTTGATGTCAAAAGTTTTATTTTTACCGTGTATTTCCTTCCTCTTTTTCTTGTGTGTCAAGTTAATTAATTTGATCTCTTCTACACCCATCAATGTGTAGATTATTATGAATTAATTAAGAACCTTAATTAATTAATAACTTATCAATAATGCTATTTACATACTACTGAGTTTCACAATTTTACATTATCTCATATATTGACATACTTGATAATTAATAAAGGAAACTGAAAAAGAAAAAAAAAAAAAGTGAAAACTTTTGAAACAAAATATAATTTAGATATAGGTAAACTTATATTATATTAAGAGTTAAATATATTTTTCATCCCTACATTATATCCCAAATATTACTTTAGTCATTAATTTATTTTTGTGTCATTTTAGTCATCAAATAATTCTTCTACCCGCTAAATCAATTATTTTAGTAATTATTTTTGGTACTAAAGAGGACTAATTTGCGAGAAATGTGATTATTTGAGGATTAAAATGACACAAAAAATAAATCAATGACTAAAATGACATTTGAGAAATAATTTAAGGACAAAAAATATATTTTACTCNAAATGTGATTATTTGAGGATTAAAATGACACAAAAAATAACTCAATGACTAAAATGACATTTGAGAAATAATTTAAGGACAAAAAATATATTTTACTCTTATATCAATTGTGAAGGTGATGTAATGTGACATTAGTTAGTGTGTAAATAGTATTGTTTGTATCTTATTATGAGTAAAAACTTAGGTTAATTAATAACTTTTGTTTTGGCACATGTTGTTAGTTCAAANTTTGGCACATGGTGTTAGTTCAAATTCATTATAGCATGGTAAGGATTTGTATTCCCATGACGTGTAAACCAAAATGGTAAGGATTTGTATTCCTGAGAATTCGAAAACAAAGTAAACCAAAATGGGTCTATAGGATTCTTTTGGATTTCAACCAAATTATTTACCACTTGTCCCCATATAGTCTAAAGAATAATAGAGCAATAGGAAGGTTAGGTGTGTATATTCCTTTTCCTTTACTTTAACTAAATTGTACGAGAAAATATGGCTATGACATATAGTGCTATATTTTAATGTTTGTTTGGAGGAAGCGAAAATAAAGAATGAAAGGTAGAGGTGATAAATTTTGTCATGGTTCACGAACATAAGAACAAATAAAAAAATATGACCTCGGGCTATAATATGTTCAGATCAATTTTTAGTTTACTTGGTTGACAATTGATAAATATTATTCAAATATAACATTTGTAGCTTTTTTTTTTTTTTTAAACGGTAAGGATATTTTTGAGCTACATCGACTTGGTGTATTCAAGGGAATTTAATTCCCTTGAGTGTTGATTCTAAAATTTAAATCTTGGCTAGTTTAGATAAACCTGTTACAACCTTGGCTAGGGTTTTATGTATGTAGTTAAGATCGGGTTTGAGTAAAAGAGTTTGTGTAAAACTGTACTGCTAGTTCTTGTACAGCTATATATTATATATTTTGTATCAAATGAATACAACATTTGTTTTTCCTAAACTCTTTATGGTATCAGAGCTATATTGCATTATAGCATCATGTCTCTCCCTTAAGCCCTACCCAAAACATGTCTTCTTCTTCTTCCTCAACCCTATTGGAGATCAGATTTAACTTGTTAACTTGAATTTTATATTTAAATGTAAAAAAGGTAATTTACCCTAAGCCATTTAAACCTAATCTTAACATATTTTGTTAATTAATTATTAAATCATTACTTATTCAAATTCATTGAAATTAGAAAATGATTTATCTTGAAGCTAAAATACATCACTCTATAAATGGAGATAAGTTGGAAAAAAAATATTTTGTGTGTGTGTGTTATATAGGTTATAAATTTTATAAACTAATTAATCGAAATATATTACAACTAAAAGGTTAATAAGTAATTTATTTTTATTATTCATAATATTATTTCCTTTCATTTTGGTTGTTTCAAATGAAAAAAAGTCTCCAAAGGAGAGGAAATTGGATAAAAATAAATTGATTCTTCCTAATTACTTTTATTTTAAATTATTTTTCTGATTTTCTTCTCATTTTATTCTAAACATGACCTAACTTCAACTATAAGTTATCTTCAAAATGATAGTGTTAAATGGCTGTAGTGCATAATTGGCCATAAGCAATAATAACTCAACTTGTTATATAACAAACCTTTAGAGTTGAAGAGTTCTTCCAGTTTGGAGTTAAACCAGATAACATGTCAATTTTGGGTCAGTCCTCTTTACATTATATTTATTGTATTGTATATTCATATTTTAGCATCTTATTTTTCTATAATGTATATATAATGTAATTATTCTTTCATAAGAAAGAGCTCTAACTCAATGAAACGTGCTCTTAAACATAAGACAGATCTCCTAATCCTATTTTCCTCAATTGCATCTATTTACCTATAGATTTAAAAAAAAAAAAAAATACTCCTCTTCCATTTTTCTAACACATTATACTCCTACCTAATAAAAGCAGATTTAACTGCAGGAATTCAGCATGTTAGCTTCGCTATATGTATTTATGTTCCTTGCATTGAGGAAAAGCAAAACAAAATACTGGGGAGACATATATCTCTGTCACGGGTACTATGATTTAAGAATAAATTTCATGGTATTGAGAATCAGAATCACCTTTTAAAGATTTTGAGCATTTGGGCATATGGCATTTTGGATTTAATTAGTTTATTCTAATCCACTTCCTTAGCCAAAAAGTTCACGTGGATGTTATAAATACATTGATCATTGATTCTAATTATAGAGAAGCTACCCAAATATTCGGTGCCAGGTAATTTGGTAATATAATTAAGATATTATTTAGACACTTTACCCATTTAAAGACTTAAAATAATTGGGACTATGGATAAGAATACTACGTACATGAACAAGAATAAGCCTTTAGAAAAATATATCACTAGCATGAGTTTACTTCTTTTTTTCCCCTTTTTCTTTCTAGGAGAATAAATAGCCTCTCTCTCTTTCTCTCTCTCTCTCTCTCTATATATATATATATATATATATATATATATATGTATGTATATATGTATGTATATATGTATAGATTAAATGAGAATCATTTATGTACTTTAGAAGCTAAATTCGTAAAAGTTCACAACAATGTGCTAAGAACTTAAGCACTTTTCTTTTTTTGGTACGTAGGCACTTTTTTCCCCACGTTAGAGATAGGATACATAATATTTAGGGAAAAGTCTATTTTATCCCTTTTAACTTAGGGTCAATTGCATTTTTACCCCAAAAACTTTAAAACATTACAAAGGATTCCATTAACTTTCAAAATGTGCGAAAAACTCCCAATCATAGAAAGAGGTCCAAAAAAAGACGAAAAACACCACGTGCAATCCATGTGTTGTCATTAATAATTAACCCAATCCATTCAAAAATTTCAGAATTAACACAATTAGAGGGATTTTGGGGTTAACAACACTTAATTGTTGGAGATTTGGACATTAATGAGAGAGATTTTGGCGTTAATGAGCATCACATGTTTCACACATAATGTTTTCTGTCAAATTTTGGAAGACCGTTCACAAAAGAGGATTTTTCACATTTTGATAGTTAGTGGGAGTCTCTTGTAACGTTTTAAAGTTTTGAAAGTAAAGTGCAATTGACCCTAATTGAAGGGGTAAATTAGACTTTTTTCTAATATTTATTTATGTTTATTATAAGAAACTTCACTATAAGAAAAAATAGACATTATTTTCGCAAATGGTTTCGAAGCATTTTCTACGTGCCATATAGCAATATTGTTCATATCGCAATTAATAGAAACAAAATTTTAAATGGAATCCTGACTCTATAATTTTATATGTAAGTAAATGGTTATTTAAACTAAGCCACCATACCAGATATAGTTTGCACACAAAAAAAAGCCACTAAATGTAGTTTAGTGATAACTTTTTAAGATAATTTACAGAAAATTTGAGATTTAAATTAACTTTTATATCGTCGTGAAACAAAAAAAAAATGACCAGTTAAACTATTCCTTGTGTTAAAAAATCTTGGCATGTGAACAATGCATTAAAAAGTACTTTCCATTCATGTGCTGAGAACCATGCAATATGGTTTAGGGAATAAATAGGCTATATATATATACAAAACTTCCCCTACGTTTTATGAGTTAAATCACAGTCATATCTCTGTACTTTAGAAGCTAAAAACATTAAAAGTATACAACAATGTGCTAGGAACCTTGGCAGTTGGCGCGTTAACCATGGATCGAAGAGTACAACTTCCCATTCACATCAAGAAAAGGAAACAATGTGTACTTTGCATTCCATGCAAATTGTTCTTTATGTTGATAACCTCTAACTCTAGAAGCCAGAGGAGATGGAACTGACATAACGTAAGCATCTTGGTGCTCTGTATGATAAGGGGTGGGTTGTAATGGAATGCTCTCTAACTCTTTTAATTTGAGAAATTAAATGGTTGGTCTGCAATAAAGGTATTCCAAAAGGGAAAACATTCACTTTTTCTTTGCCATGTTTTTGTGTTCTTTTGATCTCCACCTTTAGTTGAAACTATCATTGATGAGGAAAAGTCAGCACATAGAGTTCAATTATCTACAACCAAAAACTCTGCACCTAACAATATTGCACAATGCAGAAGAGAGAGAGAGAGAATAGCTTTTATCTTCTTAGGAAAAGTGGAGTAAATATAAAATAGAGGGGGTTAAAAACAATATATGCATGAAAACCAAATTAATGAAAATATAAAACAACTGAACTCAAGAAGAATAACGATATTACCTTAAATTATGAACTTAATTATAATATTTGTAAATAATTATAAAAATGTTACATATATAATTATTATTATCATCGTCTCATCAGATAAATTATTAAAGGTTTATATAGTTATTATTTTATTCTTAATAATTTTCTTTCATTATGCATTCCTAAACAATTGAGAATCATGCTTTCATTATTTTTTTTCTTTCCCCTATTTTTCTTGTTTACTTTCTTTCCCCTATTCATTTAGTATATCTCCAATGACACATTCATAGCCTAGGTGCAGCAACATATAATAATATATGCCAAAATAATATAATAGTAGTTAACCCTTTCTTTATACAGTAACCCAATATAATAGTGATTATACCTCACTCTTTCGAAGAGAATACCTCTAATTTGAGCTCACTCTTTTGACAATGCCTATTGACTATTGAGTCATCTTTTGTGATAAAAAAGAAGAAATAACGTAAATACTTCTCTTACTATATATATATATAATGAAACACTAAAATAGATATTGCAGTTTGGTCACATTCCATATTAGTTCCATTCGTGTTGTTTTGATTCACATCCACTTAAAGGCACAGTCGACCACGATAGAAGTACACAATTAATTGACCTTGTAAGAAATTTATACAACACTTGGATAATCAATATCTTCTTTAATTATCACTTTGTTTTTCATAAGATCTTACTACTTTTTTCTCTTAATTTGACTCTATCTATGATAGACCAATGAGGGCTATACATGTAACAAAATGTATCTTATCCTTGAAAGATATCATTTTCTCGTGCACGTAATTGTTTGGAAATTCAAATACAAGCCGCAACTCAATTTCTAGCTGCTTATATTTGAGCACGCTTAATGAGTGTCCCTTTGAACACTAAGTTTTTTTTTTACACAATTTTGATTCATGACTCCCACTGAATAGCTGATGCTAGAAAGCAGAAAGTAGAAAGAAGAAGCACATTTGAAGATCTATCTGTGAGCTAATAATTTTAATTTTAGCTATAAAGACTCGCATTATTCACAGTTGTCTTCTCAATTAAACTATTCAATTATGATTGAATATGATTGCTGCATTGAATATGATTGCTGCTATATATATATGTGTGTGTGTGTGTATTACATTTTAAGACTCAACGAATTTGGTATTGAGCCATTTCCAATTTTGTTTGAGCACATATCATTGTTATGTTTTCTATTCGGGGAAAATAATAGCTTATTCAAATATGAAGAAAAAGTTGATTAAGTTTCTTTTGTCTGCTGATTGATTTAAAACATGTTACTTGCTCTATATATATGGTTTTAACTGTTATATATATTTTCTTTTTTCTAAGATTGAAGGATTTTTCCTTTTTTGGTAAACTACATTTGCATCAACCAATTTTTTTTTTTTTTTTTAAGGATGTTTGACTTGATTTTAGCTATATTAGTTTTTATTTGATAAGATATCTGATACAACTCAGGTATATTTGTAAATGTACTACTCTAGTTTTTATTGTTACAATTAATCACACCTCTTATGAATTACAATTTATTGAATGTTGTGAAAAGAGTTTGTATATATGTTAAAAAGTAGTCATATTTAGTATTTCCTTTTTTTAATATTGAATACAAAATTTTAACTTGTATCAAATATTAATTCGCAAAAAAGAAAAGAAAATGTAAAGGATAACATTAAGTAGAAGTTGAGCTGAAAATGACTGCAAAAATCAAATCAACGAGAATGAAAGAAATGAATTCGAGAAAAATAATCTTACTATAAATTTATTAAAACCAATCAACCCAAAGAGAGAAGGCTTTACCCAAAAGAAAACAGAAAACAGAAAAAAAAAAAANAAAAAAAAAAAAAAAAAAAAAAAAAAAAAAAAAAAAAAAAAAAACAGAGGGGAATTTTTTTTCACGACCCAATGAATCAACATTCCTAATTAACATCATTAATTTAATGAATTCATCATACTGGAATTATTAAACAAAAATGTTTACTCACAAAAAAATTGAGTGTTGGCTCACGTATTGTATCTGGCTTGTTAAACCTAGATGGTCCATTATGCTTTTTGATGATGCCTATGTTGAGGTCAAATGACAAGGCCAAGTCTGGAGGTCAAGTTGGGTTTGGCCAAGGTCTTATCTGCATAGTAAGCACAAGTGAATTAAGGGCCATGTTGGATATACCCAAACTCCGAAGGTCAAGTTAAGTCAATCTCGAGTTAAGGAAGTAATAATTGAAGAGAAAGTCAAAAGTCCTTATACTTATTAGAGAGTAATATATATAGAAAGAGGANATGTTGAGGTCAAATGACAAGGCCAAGTCTGGAGGTCAAGTTGGGTTTGGCCAAGGTCTTATCTGCATAGTAAGCACAAGTGAATTAAGGGCCATGTTGGATATGCCTAAACTCCGAAGGTCAAGTTAAATCAATTTCGAGTTAAGGAAGTAATAATTGAAGAGACAGTCAAAAGTCCTTATACCTATTAGAGAGTAATATATATAGAAAGAGGAAAATGCATGGGAGTATGATGGTAATTGTGGCAATTGAGCCTCAGTGGGCCAAAATTATTTTGAGCCTTTATGTAAAGATATCTACACTTCTCACAGGAAGGAAAAAAGAAAAAAAAGATGGTATTATGCTTCACTGAACTCCTACTGAGATGCTTTTAGGAACTAGATAAGTTTAGTTTTTTTTTTTTTTTTATGTTTCCTAAAATCTCACAAAGTAGATTTACGAGTACTATATATTATAATTGCTTCTGGTTGTAAGTAGATCAAAACAGTGACTGTCAAAGATACCTTAACCGCCTTCACAAATCATGGCCTTCACTAAGCCAATTTACTGGTTCTTTGGGGCCTTAGTGCATTCCCCACATAACGGAAAGCTGGTAAGGTGCTAATAATGCCAACTCAAAAGGGCTCAAGCAAATTGTTGAGAAAAAATGTTAAATATCTACAAGACAATCATGTAGTTGTTCCACACTGTAAAGAAAAAATCTTTTAGTGGAAATAAAATAATAATAATAATCTTGCTGCTTTATCTTCAGTAGATTCAACTTTCTAAGCTACATCAAAGCAAAGCAAAGCTAGCTAGCAAACAAACAAATGTATTTGCATCATTCATGTCTCCATCAACCAAATCATTTTGAATTCAATTTGCTTCCCAAAAAGTTGAAGCAAATTCATCTTACTCCATTGGAATGCAAGTACCTACACGAAATGTGATTGTCACAAACTTTTTCCGGAGAAACCCCAGTTTTAATGGTAAAGTTCTTCATCCTTCAACAAAAATCTCTACACTAAGGTGAAAATGTCCCTAAATATGTTACTTGATGCAGTGCTAAGTGTCATTATTCATAGATTTTCTTATGCTTATTCACAAGCACTACACTAGATTCGAGGTCCAATACAAATGTTGTTGGGAGAGAAAAAATCGTAATTGATAACCCTCGAATAAGATTAGGCTCACGCCCAATTGAGTAAAGTGAAAAAACTCGTGATATTAACAAACAAAAAGTTAGGAATTGAGATTCAAATTGAATAAAAGCTAATTAAAAGATAACAGGTGTACCTTGCGAAATCAACAAACTACTGCATATTAATTAAGCCATGAATAGTGGACTAGATACATATTATGTCTAACTAAAGTTTGCTAGAGCATGTTTCACACGTTTGTTTGTGCAAATTAGGTCTTCAAACTCTTCATCATAGTTCTGAAACCACTTGCACCGCAAAGTAGAACAACATTCACAAGTGCAACTGTGCATGTTCATTTGGATCACATGTTGTCTAAGTGAAGTTTGATTGCATATATATATATGTATTTCGCACGTTTCTTCAATTTTGCTCTTGAAACTCTGGATCATAGTTCTAAATTGACCACACTAAAAGAAAAGAAAGAAACAGAATTCCTTTCCAGGCTTTTTTTTTTTTTTTGGCCTTTTTGGGTCATGACTCATCCTCATATTCTCAAATACAACATCCAAGAAACCCAACTCCAAACATTTAGGTTTGGGAAACTGATGTATTAATTACATCTTTCTGTACAGTAATTTCATTCCTCTTATCTGTAGCATTGCATCAACATGTTCCTTTCCATAAAATTCAAGAATGATCAACAACATTAAAGCCCAGTGTGGGCACTCCAATGCTCAGTCACTGCTGCTTTGTATATAATAACACTTTTAAACTACTCTAATCTTTTTGACTGGAATTCAACATATCCCATTTCTTTTGATATGATCTGTAACGTTTACTTTTAAAATAATGTATCTTTATATACAATGAAAGAAACTAAAGATCTATCTGTATAATATGGACGTTTAATTTATAACTTAATATATTTGAACTTTGGCTTTAGATATCTTTTAGGTGAAAGTGTCCAATGGCCTTTTAATCAGATATGGCAGCAAGCAGTANGCTTTGTATATAATAACACTTTTAAACTACTCTAATCTTTTTGACTGGAATTCAACATATCCCATTTCTTTTGATATGATCTGTAACGTTTACATTTAAAATAATGTATCTTTATATACAATGAAAGAAACTAAAGATCTATCTGTATAATATGGACGTTTAATTTATAACTTAATATATTTGAAGTTTGGCTTTAGATATCTTTTAGGTGAAAGTGTCCAATGGCCTTTTAATCAGATATGGCAGCATGCAGTAACTTTATGTCTTGATTAAGCATAAACTCTGATTCAATGTGAATATTCTTTACCTTGACATGTAATCAAAATCTTTGTGTTTAACTGATGACGGCAATTAGTTCCAGCCAACCAATTCACTACCCTTTTACAAGTAAACGGAGCTATCTTTACAATAACTGAGGTCTATAAATTTACATACAATGGAAAGGATAGCATCAAATCAGTGAAACTGAATCCTTTAACATAAACATGGAAGACTTACCACTTTCAAGTGGTGCTGAAAAAGGAAGATGTAAGTGTACTTATCATTGAAAAGTAGTAAATGGCCATTTCAGTCAAAGCAACAAAGGAAGCTGCTTTGTGTTGATTAAACACAACCCTTTACATGTTGGAGACCCATATGTGCTTTCACCTCTTTTAAGCACTACAGTAATCTATTTTTATTAATTAAGTGC
Organism: Cercis canadensis; assembly: GCA_003255065.1. Classification (NCBI taxonomy): domain Eukaryota; kingdom Viridiplantae; phylum Streptophyta; class Magnoliopsida; order Fabales; family Fabaceae; genus Cercis; species Cercis canadensis. The sequence goes on along the minus strand of QAOA01007631.1, from coordinate 74,471 downwards.
TCTTTATATTGTTCCCATTCTAGATGAGTGGACCATTCATACAGTCATGCATTTTAATTGCTAGGGTTTATGAGTAGTGAAATTGAGTGATATACAGAGACATGCATGCATGTTGTCCTTTTGCATTGTATAATTTCATGCATGACTGCGCGCCACTTCTCTTTTTCTACCTTTCATGTCTCCAAAATAAAATTTATAGAATAATTCATCATCAATATTTGATCAAGTGCTCTCAATTAGCTCTTAGCATCTATCAAATGACCTATGATCGAGTGATACTGATATTGTTTTCAAGACTTACAAGTTATGTGTTTAAATTTAAAGTCGTAGTTAAAATACAAAAAATTATCAGCATCTTTAAACTGAGCTCTGATGATTGATGGTAACTTCCATAAAAAGAAATCTTGCTTTCATGCTTAAGACAAGGCTAGCCTAAAGTTCAACTTTTTTTTTCTCTTTCTTGTAAATTTGATTGTTCTTTTTGTTAATTATAATTTTTTTTTTAATAAAGCTAGACCATCATCATATGAAAAGTTGCAAACATCTATGTTTAAGTCAAAGTGGGGAGAAAAGAGAATGCACGAGGTGCTTTGTGGAGAATAAGACATTAGTTTGAAATCATGGTGGAAGACAACAGCTGCACTGCAATGTGCTTTAATTTGTTGCTACCTCTTAAATTTTCGTTTTAAATCTTGGAATGCTAGTTTTTTTTTTTTGCTGGAAATCTTGGATGCTAGTTGCTTTCCAGTTTGAAGGCAAGTAGCATTCAAGCATTTATTGAGTCAAAAATGATAGGAAAATGGCACAGAAATAAATTTGGATGAAGCCCATACATATACAACTATCAATGGACCAATGTGACTAAAATGGGCAGCCCCTTTACTTGGAAACTGCCTAGTAATACTTTAAGCATATTTATGGATCCATGTTATGTCCATCTGTAAGCCAAACCCAATTCAGAAATGCTGTAGAAGCCCAAAACAATAGAGCTTTGCATAAACAGGAATAAAAAAAGTGGCCCAAAATTCCATAAAAAAAAAAAGAAAGAAATGGAAGAAAAAAGTGTAAAATATACTTTCTGACCTTATAATCCCTTAGAGATGAACATGTAGTGCATGGTTAAATCCATTATTATATGTTTGAATCTTAACATTATCGTCAAGATGAATTTAGGGCCAGTCATGAGATTTTTTTTTTAATATCTCATAGTTTTGACATGAATAGCCTACCTAATGAAGAGATATATGGACTAGTCAACATATGCATAAGCTAACTTGAACAACAACTTATTGTAATTACAAAAAATAAAAAATAAAAACTTTCCTAGCTTTACTTTTTACAATTTCTTCCAATTCTATGTTTTTTATCATATTCTCTAGATGTTAGCCACAATAGTTGTGCTCAAACCTTTATTTCCCCCTCAGAGCCAACATTTTCTTTTATAGCAATATGTTAATGAAGAGCTAATGTACATAATTTTCTTCAAATTTTGTGTAAAATGATGTCAGATTCTTTTTCATGTTCTTGCAAGATTTTTCAAGGTTTATAAGTTTTGTATTCGAATTTAAAATCATAATAAAAAATACAAAAAAATATATATAGCGTGATTGTGTCCATAGACCTTGATATGAAAACATGTCTTCTCTCGTTCTGACTATTTTTCACATGACTAGATGTACCTATACATAAAAGTTTGCCTATGGAGAGAAAAAAAAAAGACAACACATTAAATTAGAAGAGAAATGACACTCTTACACTTTTTGGTGTAAACTTTTTTAAGTGAATTCAATTTAAATTTAATTAAACTCAAATACTAGCTAGCAGCTATATACATAAAGAGGTATATATATATAAAAAAAAAAAAAGTATGAGAGTTTCATTACTCTACCAAAGAAAGCATAAGTTAGATGGTTGTAGTAGTTGGTTTTTTTCTTCTTTTGTGCTAAAATATCTTCGGTTCTAGCGACTATGGTTTAGATGGTTCTAGTTTACCCGTAAATTTCATTTAGAAGGAAAGTTATGGTGGGAGCAGTTGATAAGATTATAGTGGGGTCTCATATGGAGCAATAAAACGCAATTAACATGTCTGGGTTTTCTATATGTGGAATCATATAATAGGATAAATAAAGGAGAAGTAAGCAAACAAGAAGGTGGTCCAATTCCAACCTCTCTCAAAGCAAAACGCAAGTGTACACAGCAATCGGCATACCCCAATTGGTCCCTCACTCCACCAATCAGAAACCTCAATCTCTCCCAAAGCAACCAAACAAGAAATAAATAAATAAACAAAAACGAACAAGCTCCTTCTCCCTCCCTCTCTGGCAGTTGGCTCTTTTCCCTCTGATAAATTTTCCATTTTCGAATTCAATTTCCCTACAAAAATGCCATCTCAAATTTTGCCCATAACGAATCGTTCTCCGTATTCGTCGTTGGATTCGTCTTCTTCTGCAATACTCACTCTTCCTCCTTCTTCTGCATCTACTGCAACAATGCTACTCAAAGATGAGGATGACCCATCTGCAAGTCTCCTCATTTCTTCGCCATTTGAGGATGACAAGGTGATGTCTTTGAAGCCCCTTTTGACCAGAGCATCCAGCTTCTCCACCACTACCAGTAATAGAATCATGGGTCCTAATAACTCGTACCAGCAGAGGCGTCGCCGGATCGCCAGTGAAAATTCCTTGTTGTCCCTGTCAATCGGCAGCGACCGCCGGTCTTCGTTTGGTAACGATGTTAGGCATGTTGCTTCAGAGACCTTTTTGATCACTCGCTTAGGATTGAAGATGCTAAGATATCTTGGGTACTTTCTCTATCTTTGTTCTTGGACACCTTTATCTGCTTGTGAGCATGGGATTCTTAGGTTGAAGTGGGTTGAACTCTTAATAGACTGAAGGAATTTGAATTGTTTAATTGAATAATGGGTATTATGTGAAATTTGTTTATAGATGCAAGTTCATTATGTTTCTGGTGTTGCCAGGGATGTTTTTATGTATCATGTCAATGTTGATTATAGTGAGATTATTTTACTTGTTGGTCATACTTTACATTTATATTGCCTATAATGTTAAGTATTAGTGTGTATAGAAAACTTTGTATGGATCATCTATTTTGTATACTTGGGAGTTATAGGGTTTAGGATTCTGTCATCATTTCATTTGGGTTGTGTTGGACTATTTAAAACTGAGACTGAGCTTCTGAGGAGTTTCCTTTCAAATTGATGACGATGGGTAAAAGGTTTCAGGTAAGGCTACTACTTAAATGGGATTGGGTGAATGGGGCTGAGAACATTGATGATCTTATGGTGCCATGTGTTGTGTCTATATGATATTCCTATACCTTATAAGTAAAGAAAACATAGCTAAACTATAATTAGCAGTTTTCTAATGGAAAGTAGCAAATAATCTGGAGAATAACATAGGCAATGTACGATACATATAGGCCTTACATCAAATCAAAATACATTCTTAGTCTTGGTCTTGGTGCAGTTTGCGCCTTTTGTTGTCCCCAACAACCAGCTATACTTTCTTAAAGCCAAATGTCAAATAACCTAGTAATCTATTTTAGTGAGAGTCAGACAATGGCAAAGCATGGAAACGCTCTCCTGGTGTGAAATGCTAAATGATATTAAGTTAGAAAAGCTACAAATTGGAATTTGTACTTTTTCAAAGGAAAACTTGCTTAGAAGTAGGGCATTGAGATAACACAATAAACAAAGAGAGATGAAAATAGAGTAAAGGTGGCAATATAAGGAAAGCCTGAGAAAAGGCATTATGTGGATATCTTAACAACTTCCAGTTTTAGAATTCATGATAAAACATTTAAACATGCAATCTTCATACATGAACAATCTGCAATCAACTAACTATTCCTCTATATTTGACAAGGCAAACAGAAGATACTAGCTCAAAGGAACAACTTTATGGTTTCATGGGTTCCCAAAATGTCAATTACCTGTCTTTTAATGTTTATTTGAGATGGTTGTCTTTACATGCCTCAGTATGGATGATTTCTGATAATTTATTCGTATTCAGGGTAGGTTATAAATGGATTACAAGATTCCTTGCCCTTGGTTGTTATGCAATGCTACTTTTACCAGGCTTTGTTCAAGGTGAGAATTTGATAATCAGTGGCAAATTTTTATGCATTTGTCTCCAGACTCTTACTTGAATTGCACCAAATCAATGCACATTATTGGAGCATAAATGTTTTCCTTCTGTTTTGTAGTTGGATATTGCTATTTCTTCTCCAGCCAGATAAGTAGAAGCATAGTTTATGGTGATAAACCACGAAATAGGTAGGACATAATTATGTTCTTTCCCCCTTCTGCGTTTATAAGTGTCTATAGCCGGGTAAGTTTGTAGCTTTTTATATTAATAGCTTAGCTTTCTTCTGCAGGCTTGATTTGTATGTACCGAAAAATAATAGTGGGCCAAAGCCAGTTGTTGCCTTCATTACTGGTGGAGCATGGATTATCGGGTATGTGCATGTTTTATTTTAAAATTTTGATTTAGTACAAATCATTGTTGGAAGGCATTGATTTTGGTTCTGAGAGAATATATTCCTTTTACATCGAGTCAGCTGCATATATACGAGCTTTAAGTCTTCGTTTTTGTCTCCAATCATGTAACAGTCTCTGATGCCACTGGAAGTTTTTTTTGCGGGGGGGTGCGGGGGGGAATATCATGGTCTTTTAGTAGGAGTGTTGCAGAAAGCTCCTATTAAGGCATGCGTTCATCCTTGATGGTAGTAAGAAGGAGTTTGATGCACTAGGGACAAGAGGAAGTTGTTATAAACTGTACGGTGTCTGTTCAACCAGGAGCCCATACACATGGCTATTGCTTATTCAAATCGGTCAAAAATTGTGAAATCAGATTTTAATATTTTAAAAGTTTAATTTATACGTATATGTATGGATGTGTGTGTGTGTGTGTGTGTGTGTGTGTGTGTATATATATTGCGTCACATTCCAACTTGGTTCTGACAAGTTTCGAAGTTCTTGTGTTTGTGCAGTTATAAAGCATGGGGTTCTCTTTTAGGTCTACAGTTAGCAGACAGAGATATCATGGTGGCATGCATAGATTACAGGTGACATTCTTTACCCTATACATGCAGCAGGATTTTACTCTAGCTGGCAGATGCAATCTTGCTACATGAGAAGTTGTTCTGGCTGCAATTTTTTAATAAATTGTTAAGGAAACAGGCTTATGCAATAGCAATAGCCAATACTTAATGAAAAATTTTTATTATCCTGCTGATTGTGATTATCTTTTCTCTAAAATTACAGGCAAATATCGATTTTACTTAGCCAATGGGTTATTTCAAAGTTTATTCAAGATAAAATGGCTACTCAATTCAATACATATTCATACGTTTAAAAGAAGAATAAAGTGAATAATCAATTCAAGAGATACATAAAAACCTACACAAGGAATGCAGTTTATCCGTTAAGATTTATTTGTTCTGTCTGGGGTCATAGTCTTAATATGCATGCAAAGAGATACATGCAGCCTATACTGTATTATTGACTGAGGGCAATTACACCACCACACACCTCCCTCCCCCCCCTCCTCTCCCTCCCTTTGCAAAAGTTAAACAAAAAAGAGAGAAAACTTTAGGAATGCTGTATTGTTCATTAGGTTCATACTGGTATAATATGATTATTCCAATTTCATCATATGGTAATTTCAAACTATACCAATCCAAGCAACCTATTGTGTCTTATATAACTTTGTGATTTGTTTAATTATAATAATAGCAAGCACTTTGTTGTGTCTCATATGCTGAAACCATTGATTTTGACCAACTCAATATGTGGATGGTGTTGCTTGCATATTAGACCTTCTATTATGTACTTTAATGCTCTAGGATACACAAGGTTAGTTCATTTTCTATCCAATGCTTAACGTACAATACATATAATTAGGTGTATACTTATTGATTTATTGATGTTTCAAGCAGCACAGTACCATTATTTCCAGCTTTGCTCTAAATATCTTATTGAAGTCACAATACCAGTAACTTCCTATATGAAGTTGAATTCTTTATCTATCCATTTGGATTTTTTCTGTTGTGTAAATTTTGTGATGAAAAACAACTCTTATCTACTTTTGTTAATGGAACTCTCTGTCTCATGATATATTTAGTCTTTGGAATGCATTAATTTGTTAATGTTATACAGTAGTGTTTTTGAGTCATCCTGTATTATCAAAGTAACAATTAATCAGTGTTCAAGTAATAATTATGTACAGTTCTTGTATTATTTATTATTCTACCCATATTATTATTATTATTCCTTCAAGTGGTTCTTAATACTATTGTTAAATATACATCAGATGTTCAACTGTATGACTGCTTAAGTGCATTCCATGGAACCACCTCTTATCCAATCTCTTTTCTTGCAGAAACTTTCCTCAGGGAACCATCAGTGATATGATAAATGATGCTTCTCAAGGTATCTCATTTGTATGCAACAATATTGCAGAGTATGGAGGTGATCCTAACAGGTTAATATTTCATCTTTCAGCTTCATAGTTCTCTTCGTCAGGGGTTTCTTCTTTCTCTGAGGAGTATTGGGTTACTATGGTCATTGATGATGTCTTCTTCATGCTTTGTTTTGCATAGGATTTATCTAATGGGGCAGTCAGCTGGTGCACATATTGCTGCTTGTGCACTCTTGGAGCAGGCTATCAAAGAGGCTGGTGAAGGAGAGAGCATTTCTTGGAGTGTTTCCCAGATAAAGGCGTATTTTGGTTTGTCTGGAGGGTATATACTTGCATATTTCCTGTCAATCTTGGTTTTTCTTGTGTCAAAAAGTACTAGATCTTTTCAGAGAATCACAGATGAATATATTATAAGTTAGAACTTGTCTAATATCGATGTGATAACCATACAGTGAGAAGCTGATAAACAGTTGATGTTTAGAAGACCTCCCAAATCCAAATAAAGATCCATTGAACAAGAGAAAGTCTGATATAAAAATTTTATGTGAAAAATTATTTTCCTATCCTTGTTTTTCTTTTCCCAATGTGGTGGGCGTCAAGGATAGAATTGTGGTCTATTGGTCCAACAACTTTAAGTTAGTGATGTTTCTGAATTGTTTTGGTTTTCCAAGGAGGATCATTAAGCTGTTGAAAGCGGTACTGAAGAAAGTATGCTTTTTCTAGTAAATCATGTGAGCAACTGAGGATAAATTAACTTCGACATAAAGTCATAAATATATCTAAAAGTTCTAATGTGGTTTCTTCAACTTATGTTTTTATGTTTGCTTCTTAAAGTTGCTGAGAACTTGTTTTATTGAAAATTTGTTTGTTACGTATCTTGCATTTGCTGTAGATGCTAAATGCTTCAACACTCATTCTCATAATTAATTTGATGTTTTCTTTCCTACATCAAAGCAGGTACAATTTGCTTAACCTGATAGACCACTTCCATAGTAGAGGTCTTTATCGTTCAATCTTCTCAAGGTAAACACTTTTCTTTTGGTAGTAAATTTAAATTGGATTGATATGTTATTCTCTTCTTCTGATCATATTAGACTTTGAAACTAAACTATATCTTTTATGTTACAGTATAATGGAAGGGGAGGAATCCCTACGACGGTTCTCCCCAGAAGTGATGGTTAAAGATCCGAACATTAAAAATGCTGTTTCTCTCCTCCCTCCGATTATCCTCTTTCATGGTACTGGCGATTATTCGATACCATCAGATTCCAGGTCTGAACCTCTTCTAAAAGAAAGTTTCAATTATGTAATAACAATAAAGAAGTAAAGGGATTGGACCATTAGGTTTGTTATGTTTCTAACAAACTTCTGAAATTGAACTAGTCATGTTTGTTAAAAAACGGTTAATTGAGGGCGTACCTCTGTATAGTGTGGTTGTCCTTTCATTGTATTATTTCCTCTAGGTTCATATTAATCTGTTAGAGCTAATTACTTGTTTTGGGGTTTTCTATACATTACTTGTGACATTTTGTGACACTAACATTCTCATTAGTAATAGACATGGAGACAATTAGAGAAGCAAGGAATTGTTTGATATTTTTTCTTTGTGTTATTGAGGTATTTACAGTGTTAATGCTGATATGAAATGAATAAGGTTGGAATGCAAATTACATAATAGAAGTTTGAGTAGGAAACTGACAAGGTTGTGGGGGTGGAACTAATGCTGTCAAGTTTCATCTAATTAAATACGAGTTTGATGTGGAAGTTCATTGAAAAGCGTAATGGGAGAGGAACTGGTGACTTAAACACGCTATGCCTGTTACTGAATCTTCGTTGCGGATAGGTCAAATTGGATACCAATCACCTGTGCTGCAATTTGAAAGAAAGCCACCTAGCTATTTATAGCTTTCTTGGGTTAAGGTAGGCTTTAAGACTATTAGTCTAATTTGCAAGAATGCTAGAGGCTAACAACCTTGAGAGGGTATTTAATTTGTAGAGTAATGAAGGAAATATGAAATATTACTGCTTTGTATGTGTTTCTAAGTTTAACTATCATCCTTTCATATTTTCCCCTTCTTTTCTGTTTCTGCCCTATTAACATATTCTTTTGTTCAGTAAATCCTTCGCAGAAACTCTCAGAGAAGTTGGAGTGAAGGCTGAATCAATTTTATACGAAGGAAAGACTCATACTGACTTGTTTCTCCAGGTAAGGAACTATGCTCGTTCCTTTCTGGTATTCTTTTCAAATCCTAATCTACTGCAGAAACATCTGTGTTTAATCATTTTCGTGTCATCCAGTATGCTTTCTACTTGACTTCCTTCTTCTCCTAATACCTTGACTGATTCTTTGCCCGTTTCAATTTTAAAATCTTACTTTTGTACCAAGCATTCTTTAATTCTAGTATGTTATGTATAAAGCAAAAGTGTGGTTTTGCAATATCAGTTTGCTGCTCTAAACTGCCTGCATTTTTGTCATTCTTCCACTTTAAACTAAAATTCATTTTATTTGCTTGGTTATATTTATTGATAATGTATCAAGAGACATGGTGCATTACCAAAAATATATTATTTTACTCTGTTTTTGTTCTTCTTATTCATACCAAACATTGGAGCAATTAGGAATATTGACTCCAAATTTGAAGGCTGATGTTTACTTATTTTTCTGTTTGAAAATTTCTAATGATGACAGATCATTGTATAATTAGTCACTTATATCAAGTGGATATGCTTTCAGGATCCAATGAGAGGTGGCGACGATGACATGTTTCATGATTTAGTGGCATATATCCATTCTGGTGATCAAGAGGCCCTGGCCAGAGATGCAGTAGCCCCTCCAAGGAGACGCCTTGTCCCTGAATTCATGATAAAATTGGCTCGTAGTATTAGTCCTTTTTAACCAAATTCCAGAATCACACTCACAATCCACCTCAACCTTCTAGTTAGTAATTGATTTTTGTTTTGTACATAACAATCAATATTGTAGCCTTCTAGATTTCTCTGCAGCTGGATAGGTTTAGTAGACTCCATGGAAACGCGTCCATTCTTTTTGTATTTGAGAATCCAACATTTCACACAATGAGAAAAAATCTTGTGCTTAAACTTTGAGTTCTGCAGATATATTATTACTCGAAGCACTGGATGGTCTTCTAGAATTTGCCTATGACCATGGTGATGCTATGCATTATGCAGGCAATGAAGGTTGTTACAGCTTTAGACCATGGAATCAAACTCAGGAATATGACCCTTGTATTTTACCTTTTGGGCTAGCAGATATACAAATCTGAGCCTACAGAAAATATTTGTTTCTTGGTAGTNTATTATTACTCGAAGCACTGGATGGTCTTCTAGAATTTGCCTATGACCATGGTGATGCTATGCATTATGCAGGCAATGAAGGTTGTTACAGCTTTAGACCATGGAATCAAACTCAGGAATATGACCCTTGTATTTTACCTTTTGGGCTAGCAGATACACAAATCTGAGCCTACAGAAAATATTTGTTTCTTGGTAGTAAAGTTTAACTGAGTTTTTTTTTTTTTTGTTAATTAAAGTTTAAGTAAGTTTTGTTAAAACTCAATTGTTGTCAAACGTAAAACTAAGGAAATTTTACAATGTTGTTAAACTCAAGTAACCTAAGTACCTAACTGAAGTAGAATTTAAAAGGGGTAAGAATTCTTTCATGCTTTGGACTGCCATTGATTGAATCTTTTATTTGAAAAAAAAAATGGATTGCTTATTGAACCTCTAGTTGTAAAGCCTAATTACATTGAGTGATTTGTTTGTAATTGAGGTACTTGAATGTGTTGTTTGTAATCGAGACACTTGTTTGCGCGTGATTTTTAGAATTGCAGTATTTCTAATGGCTAGCGTTAATGGTATGTCACTTTTGATCCTCATATCCAGATCTCATTTTGTTATTAGAGAGGAAATCTAGTGCTTGATCTATACACAGTGAGTGCGTTGTTTGTAATCGAGGCACTTGAGTGTGTTATTTGCAATCGAGACACTTGTTTGTGCGTGATTTTTATGATTGCAGTGTTTCTAATGGTTAGCGCTAATGTATGTAACTTTTGATCCTCATATCTATATCTCATTTTGCTATTAGAGAATAGGTATACTAGAATTAACCGATCAAATTTGATGAATAGTGCATATTGTTAGAGTAATTAAATTTAAATTTTAATATTTTACCATTGTTGAGAAGGCTGAACAAGGCTAGTGTATTTTGTGGGTGTGGCTATGCTAGATTTGGACCACAAACATAGTTTAGATATTGTTTAATGTATTTTTGTTAATTTTGGGTCAAACATAAAGATAAGAACCTGGTTGAAGTTTAGGTTAGTTCTTTGTTGTTTGAACCACCGAGTGGAAGGTTCAGATAAACCTTACTTGTAAAAATGGTAAACAGCAGTATGACCGATTGAGTCATAAGGAATTGAAGAGGGAGGAAGAAACTAGTACTAGACTCATACACAAGGAGTGTGATGTTTGTAACCATTGTTTGTTTGTTAGTGATTTCCTAACTAGTGCTAATGGTATGTAACCTTTGATCATACTATCTGGATCTGTCTAGTTAGTAACTTTCATAAACCTAATTTCTTTAATATCCTTAACCGTAAGTGATTTCTTTTAGTCAATTTTTTCTTATTTGCACTCTTAGCTGTACTATATGTATTCCCACTGAATTCTACCTGTAGTTAGAGAAGCTATATATTACTACTCCTTCATTCCCAATCTCTGATTTTTCACATTATCTTGTTTTGGTTAACAAATGTGTCACTGAGATCAGCGCAGTGTGCAAGCCTTGGGTCTCGGTAAGAATCACAAGAGCAAATACCATTCTAAAGTACTCCCCATGCCACACTGAGAGAGGGAATACGAATGCGGAATTTGTATGGCATTGCAGCACAAACAGTGTACAACTGCCGATTGAAAGTGCCTAACAATAGGAGCTACTGTGGTTCTAGCCATGGTTGGTTGGCCACTGCTGATCGTCATGGTTCCATAACCCTTTTAAACCCTTTCAGCAATGTTGCCCCCATTAATCTACCACCCATAGAAAGGTGGCACTCTGTCGAGAAGGTGACCTTGTCTGCAGATCCCTTAACAAGCCCTCATGAATTTGTGGTTGTAGCAGTCACAGATCATTCTAACTTACTGGCTTACATAAAAGCAGGACAGAAATTTTGGACTTGCGTTAAACTTATAGAACCATCCTTTACTGATTTGATCTTTCACAAAGGTTTAGTCTATGCCACGGGGCGGCCGGGGGAGATTGTGTTGCTTTAATTTTGATCTTTCTCATTCAGCCCAACTGGTAAATATCCTATTCACTGTTTTACCTGTTGCAGATAGCAGTTCTAGTAATTGGCAGCATACCTACCTTGTGGAATCATTGGTGACTAGGTTTTTGGATTATGCATTTGGAGACAATTATGATGATTATGCTGGAAAGAATAAGGGTCTTGGGTGGTTTACGTTTCACAAGATGGCGCTTAATTCCCAAGGTAAGCTGAAGAAGTGGGAACTGCAGACCTTGGGAGACAATGTTTTATTGTGGGTTGCAATGATTCAATGTCGGTTTCGGCTTTGGATTTCCCTTGTTGCTTGGAGAGGGAGTCAATTTATTTTACAGACGATTTTGTTGACAAACCATTTCAAGATCCATATCCTTTTGGTCCATTTGACAAGGTTATCTATAATGTGAAGTATGGTTGCTTCAGTCAACATTACCCTTTGGACCCTTTAATAAGGAGAATGCCACCTGCACATTGGATTCTATCACCACTTGAGGGAAACCCTACAGAATCCCAACTGCACATTGGTCAGCCACCAGTTGAGGGACACTGAGTTTGAGATTCTTCTTTGGCTTTAACATATATGTTTTATCCAGCTGCTGTTTCTTTGTTCAGATTGTTCAAGTTTGTTTCTATTGTTTAATAAACTTAACTTTCTTTGGTAGTACTGTACCTGAATATAGGAACATACACCCATATACTTGGAGTTTGAAAGTAATTTAATTAATTATTTTGAGCTTCTTTTACAATTTTCTCCTTTTCACTTGGTGTGTGAATACTTTGTTGTTCTCCAATAGTTTTATTGTTTTATCAACTTCCAAGTTTCAAGTTCGTTTAACTTGACAGGGTGTTTAATTCTTCCTCGGTATACAATATATATATCTCTTGTGTAAATGACTGTCTTCTTATTTAAGTTATTAAATGTAATTTAGATATAAGGTTCGGGATTCAAAAATCTATGTCATCATGTAACTTAAAAAAAAGAAGAGTAAAACTCATTTTTCGTCCTTGAAAGATGACATTGATGACAATTTAGTCATTCAATCATTTTTAGTAACAATTTAGTTCTTGAATGTTAATTCCATACGTTAGTTTAGTCCTCCGCTGGCTTCTGTCGCTAAGCGCTAGGTAGGCCGATGGACTAAACTGACGTAAGGAATTAACATTCAAAGACTAAATTATCACTAAAAATGATTGAAGGACTAAATTGTCACTATTGTCATCTTTCAAGATGAAAAAAAGGTTTTACCAAAAAAAATATATCTTAGTATCATAATTTTAGTATACTGCTGTATTATATCATTTGTTTTTCAAAATAACATAGAATTGAATAATGACTTAGAAAAATATATTGAAAAAACAAAAGAAAAATTGTTCCGATGGGAAGCTGATACACAAATTGGAGCTGCAAAGTTTGTGAGATAATGTTCTATCCGTGGCTGACAACGATTAAATGTCTATTTATCATTTACAATTCATTATATACACAAAGACACAAGAAAAATAGATTCGGGGGGAAATCAAACTCTGTTAATTTGATACTTTAAGGATGAAATTGATCAAACTGAAACTGAAGTTATGAAGAAAACAAAGGAAATTCCAAATTCCAAGGATGAAACATGTAATTTTGTCTAGAAATTGTGCATGTTCCAAAATGAAAAAAAAATAATATTTTGATTGGATCAAGACTAGCAAGCTCATCTTTTACATGGGCAACAAGGTTCCACGGCTGAAAACCATAAAATAGGGTACAAATCCAAATGGCACTCACCATCCACCTCAAAACCTTATAGTTAGTAATTGATTTTTGTATAGTACATAATACAATCATTATTGTAGCCCTCTAATTTCACACAATGAGAAAACAATCTTAGGTTGAAACTTCGAGGTTTCATATCTATTATTGTTACTGGAAGCACTTGGTGGTCTGTGGGAACTTGCCTATGACCATGGTCCATGGTGATGCTATGAACTATGCAGGCAACGAAGGTTGTTACAGCTTTACAGCAAGGATTCTAAAAGAATATGACCCTTGTATTTTATCTCTTTTAACATCCATATAAGTTCTTCAGGATAGTGTTCAATGTTTCAATTGGGCTAGCAGATGTAGAAATCGGAGCCTATAGAAACTATTTTGTTGGTAGTAAAATTTAGCTGATTTTTTTATTAATTAAAGTTAAGTGATTTCAGTTAAACAAAAAATTTGTCAAATATAAAACTATGGAAATTCTACAAGTGTTAAACTCAAGTAGCCTTAGTACCCAACTAAACCAGAATTTAAAAGGCATAAGAATTTTTTCATGCTGTGGGTTACCACTAATTGGTTCTCGAGTTTATTATAATGGGGTGTTAGAACTTGGTCTACAAGATTCAATAGTGCTAAAAGAAGTAAGTGTTTTCTAAGTAGGTGCTTGTCACGTTACAAGAAATTATCAAAACACTCATTAGTGCTATGTGATTATTCTGTTTATATATATGGTTATCATGTGTATTCTTTATATATGTGTAAGTATCATATTTAAATATAAATAAAATAATCACATAAATAAATGAATAATCACATAGCGTTAAGGGTATTGTAATCATTTCACACTATGTGGAAAAAACCCACTTAGAAAATAGGTGCCTATGGCACCTTTTGGTCTTTTTATTTTTTTTCAAGTTCTTGAACTTAAGGGGAAAAAACTCTTGGATCTTTAATTTGGATAAAATGGATTGCATGTTGATCCTATTAACTCCAATCAGATTTATGTGATTAATTTCCTTTAGGCTTGATTTGACATTAAAATTAAATAGTTAGGTGTGACATGGAAGGTGGTGGGCTTAATTTTTAAAGGTTTAAATATATCGCAGGTTCCTGTAGTTTGGATGAATTTTAAATCAGGTCTCTATAATTTTTTCCCCTTTTTTGGGGTCTTTATAGTTTAAAATTTTTTTAATTGGGTTCATGTCGTCATCCCCGATTATAAATCCGTCAGTTTAGTGCTTACATATCAAATAGTTTGTTAATGTGACAATAAAAGAAATTGACATGACATCAAAATGGCACAAAAATTGCCACATAATCAACTTTTTTATGCACTTTTTTAAGCCAAAATTTGATGAGATTATAATTTTTGTGCCACTTTGACACCACGTCAAATTCTTTTATTGCCACATAAACAAGTCATTTGCTATGTTAGCATTAAATTGATGAAATTATTATTGGGGGTGATAGTAGAGACTAAATTAAAAAAATTTCAAACTATAAGGATAAAAAAAAAAAAAACTATAGGAACTTGATTCAAAATTCGTCAAAATTAAAGAAACATGTAATACATTTAAACCATTTTTAAAATAGGCTGTTGAATGAGAAGGATGCAATGCGACTTTGCGAACGAATTTCAAAATCAATTTTCTTCAAGGGAAATTTTTTTCCCTATTCAATCCAAGTAACCCTGGATATATAAATATGCTAGTGCGCCCCATTCAGTGCAATCGCCAAATATTAGAGATTGAGAGCAAAATTGGTGCTTGATGTGTACACAATGAGTGTATTATTTGTAATCGAGGTACTTGTTTGCTTGGGATTTTCAAGATTGTAGTGTTTCTAATGGCTAGCGCTAAGAGTATGTAACCTTTGATCCTCGTATCTAGATCTCTTTTTGTTATTTTTTTTTTTTCCTGCATGTGGTATTAGAGAATAGGATACTAAGAGTAGTTGATCAAATATGATGAATATTGCATATTTTTAGAGTAATTAAATTGAAAATTTAATAGTTTACCATTGTTGAGAAGACTGAATAGGCTTAGTGTTTTTTGTGCTTGTTCTAGATTAAGACCACAAACATGTAGTTTAGAAATTACTTATGAGCAAAAACTAGAAGTTGTGGGTGAAAGATAGAGATAAGAACTAGCATACGGTTTGAAGTTTCTGTTAGTTCTTTGTGGTTCGAACCGCAGGATGGGAGGTTTAGATGAGAAATCTAGATGAATGGCTATCCTTTCAAACAAATGATACCTATAAATCTACCATTTATGTATCAAGTAACAAAACCCTACATTAATTTGACACAGGCAAATGAAACAGAGGGAAATCGAGTTTCTAGGGTTTCATGAGGAGAGGGTTAGATCATGGCCTAATAGGTGGGTTCCTCTACACAGACCCTCGCATTTTTTCCAATATTTTGATTTTCTTTATCTACACGTTCAATATGATATATATATATATTTTTATATATTTTTGGGTGATATAAGTATTTGTAATGAATTGCGGTTTTTCTTTTTTAGTGAAATGTATGGTATAATAGTTACTATCTTTTATTAATTTTTCTATAATCAATTATTTTGATATCCAATGGATTCAATGGTACAAAATATTTTCTCTTACTGTTGAGATCCATGACCAAATAAATATTAGAGTTTGTAAACTCTTGTTATTTTATGTAAAAAGTAGTGAAGAAAGTTTCTATGAACTCTTTATCTAATTGTATTTGCTATTCCATCCTAGCAATTATAAGCAGTTGGCTATGATATTAAAGGTAAGGTTCTAATTTTTACAGTGAGATGCTTAATGAGAGGGCTCAAATTTAGTTTATTTGACATGTACAATGTACAAGAAGAGTGGTATGCCTCATTGAGTCTTACAATAAGGAATTGAAGAGGATGGAGAAACCAGTGTGGTTGATTTGTACACAAAGAGTGTGGATTTGTAACCAAGGTTCTTGTTGGCTAGTGATTTGCAAATATTGCAAATGACTGACTGTTGCTCGTAGTATCTTGATCTATCTTGTTATTAATTTTCTTAAATTTAATTTCTCTAAATACCCTTAAGTGCTTCTTGAAGTTAAAATTTTCTTTTTTGCACTCTTAACTATCTATCCCACTTTCAATAGTAAGAACCCTAGCTATAGTTAGACAACCTATTATTACTCCTTAATTCCCAATCTTTGCTTTTTCATTATCTTCTTTTGGTTAACTAAAGCGTCACTCAATCCAGAGCATGCAGGTTGGCCAGGCCCAAATTTATCAGCACCTGTCCTCTGTTTGATTCTGGACAAGTTGCCGGGACCTAAAGACCGGATTTGTTTCAGTGCAGTCTGCAAGGATTGGTTCTCAGTTTCTAGGGCTTACGATAAAAGCCACCAGTTGAGGGACAGAGTCTGAGATTCTTCAATGGCTTTGACATATGTGTTTTACCTGCAGCAGCTGTTTTCTGGTTGTTCAAGTTTGTTTCTGTTGTTTAATAAACTTAAACTTTCTATGGTACTGTACCTGAATATGGGAACAAACACCCATATACTTTTAAAGCAATTTAAACAATAATTTGAGCTTCTTTTACAATTTTCTCCTTTTCTCTTTTATATGTATATGTGTTGATACTTTCTTCTTCTTCAACAGTTTCTTTGTCCTTCAACTTTTAAGTTTGTTTAACATAGCATGATGATTGAATTATTTCTCAGGATTCAGTATATATCACTTGTGTGCTTGATTGTCTTCATATATAAGCCATTAAATGTGATTCAATGAGAGGTCTGATTAATTTGTATAAAGTTTAAGATTCAAATTTTAGTGTCGCTATTTAATCAAAAAAAAAAACAAAAAGATTATTTTTGTATCATATTTTTAGTATAGTGTAAGTTGCAAAAATTTATTAGTGCATTTAGTATTGAATTTAAGATCTCTCTCTGTATCTTTACGTACCTAAGTTTGTAGTTAGCAGTCTTTTAAGTTATGGTGCTTAAGTTACAACTGGTAATATTGCTATTGTGGTAGCAACTGGATTGTCTTAACTTGGTTCACCAAGCCAACCATTTTAGACAAGTTGAACTTGGATCTCCTATTACACACATTTTCGTTTACGTTTACTATTATATCATTTGTTTTCAAAATATCATAGAACTGAATGACTCAGAAAAATATTGAAAAAAAAAAAACAGAAATTGTTCATCTGGGAAGCTGCAGCATAAAATGGAGCTGCAAAGTTTGTGAGATAATGTACTATGCGTGGAAGACAACGATTAAATATCTGTTTATCATTTGCACTTCATTAAATTCAAGGAAACAAGAAAAATAGACAGGGAGGAAATCAAACTCAGTTAATTTGATACTTTAAGGATGAAATTGATCAAACTGAAACTATGTTATGAAGAAAACAAGAAAACTTCCAAATTCCAAGTATGAAACATGTCATTTTGTCTAGAAATGGTGCATGTTCCAAAATGAAAAATATTATTTTGATTAGATCGAACTTAGCAACCTGATCATTTACATGGGAAACAAGGTCCCAAGGATACAAATAACATAAAATAGGGTACAAAATTTATTACATATTGGATAGGGAGTGTGATTTCTTATATATAGTCACACATCATACTGCATTCAGCAAATTATGGACTAGTGCTTTGAAGCTGCTGGTTTGCTTCCCTTTCCCTACACACAACCAAGCATCAAAAAGTTTCAACTAATCAATTCAAGCACATTTTAGTAAAAGATGCATTCAAAAACATCCTATGTACAAATATAAATACATTCATAATGTAAATATTTTATCTCTAAAAAATTGTGCTATTGTTATTGATATTTTTATTGTTATTGTTATGAATGTATTAAATATCTATTTGATTTTGTTATAAAAATTTTGCCATCACAAAAATTTATTTTGCAAGAAGCATGTTAGTTAGTTTCTGCTTCTAATTTTACTTTTACCAAAAGTTTCAAATACCTATTTCTTATTCACATGAAAAAAAAAAAGTTTTTGGTATTACATGAAATGGACTAAAATACTGTTTTTGTCATTGACTTTTGTGCACGTTCTCAGTTTAGTCCCCTACTACAAGGCGTTTTAAAAAAAGTCCCTCACTTATCATTCTCGCTTCATTTAAATCCTTTCGTCAGGATGTAGTTTAGCACACTAACGAAAGTGCTGACGTGTCCAATGACATGGTAGTAAATGCCAACTCAGACCCCAAAAAGCACATGTTTTGGTCCCTGACTTTTGTGCACATTCTCAGTTTAGTCCCTGACTTTTGTGCATGTTCTCAGTTTAGTCCTTGAGTACAAGGCATTCTCAAAAATGTCCTTCACCTATAATTTTCGCTTCATTTAAATCCTTCGGTCATGATGCCGCTTAGCACACTAACAAAAGAAGCTTATGCTATAACTATTGTAGTGGAGTAAAAATTCTAATCGTCTATTACCTATTATATATTTTTCCTGAGAATCAAAACAATTTATTTTTTTCGAAGGAATGTTGATAAAAATGACACTTTAGTATTTTTCCTGTAAAATTTCTTTTAATGACATAATATATTTGTTGGAAATAGTTGTTTACACAATTTAATGCCCTATTAGATGCAAGCTATGAAACTAAGCTCCAAGATTTTAAATCAACTAAGCACCAATGATGTGGTTGGGTTATTTAGGGTCTTAGTTGGCATTTCAAGCTGATATGTCATCTTTTAACTAGACACATAAGTACTTTCATTAGTGTGCTAAACAGCATCCTGACGAAAGATTTAAATGAAGCAAAAATGATAGGTGAGTGATTTTTTTGAGAATGTCTTGTATTCAGGGACTAAATTGAGAACGTGCACAAAAGTCATGCACCAAAACATGCACTTTTAGGGTATGAGTTAGTATTTTTCTGCCATGTCATCAGACACATCGGTACTTCCGTTAGTGTGTTAAACGGAATCTTGACAGAAGGATTTAAATAAAGCAAAAATGATAGGTGAGAGACATTTTTGAGAATGTCTTGTAGTCAGGGACTAAACTGAGAATGTACACAAAAATCAAGGACAAAAATAATATTTTAGTCACATGAAATGAAAGCATTAGTATGTATTATTTAATGTTAGGATGCCCCAAAATCACTTTTGTCCACCAAAAGCTATGTAGTCATATAGAAGCTTTTAGTTGTGCAAGATAAAAGTGATTTTGGGAGCTTCCAACTGTTAACCCAAGTACCCAACATACATTGATTACTGATTACATAACATATGCAATAAAAACAATAATTCAGTTTTTTTAAGAAAAAAGAAAACTACCTTCTTCTTAGGTTCTTGAGATTTCTGTGGAGCTTTCTTTGGGGCTGATTTGGAACCCTTGGATGCAGTAGCATCAGTAGCCTTAGGAGCAGCCTCTTTCTTGGCATGCCCAAAAAGTTGGGTGCCAACTGGTTTATCTGCCTTCAGGGATGCCATTATGTTAATGAAGGAGAAACTTAATCGTCTAATTAATGGCTGTATTGTTCACATCTCTGAAACAATCTATTTATAACAGTTTAAAACTGATCACAAGGCTGAAGGGCTCCAATAGCAATGGAAGAATTCGAATCACAAGTTACAGTTGATGGTGAATATATGGTGGGCAATTGATGAGAATGGAATAAATGACTCGGAGAGCACATGCATGGCAAGACTTTAGCATCGGATACGTATGCTCTGTAAGTTTTTATTAACATTATCAGTAATGAACCACATTCCTAGCATAAGCATATCCAGGTGTAACTACTACCTTATTTCATAGCTAACTAGGAAGCTCAGAAGAAATTCACCAGGAATAGCTATAGGGGCCCCAAATTTTTCGAAATTCAAAATCGTCTTCACTTCTAGAAAATTGTTTAAAGAAATAAATGTTAACCCCCTCAAAATTTTATTAGTTTTCATATAAGCCCTTAATTAGTAATTTATCATTCGACCCTGATATAGTTTAGTGCTAGCTAGCTCTATCCTTGGTTCCAATCACACATTTAGTACCAAGTTTTGTAAGAATATTCCTAGAAATCTTTCACATGTGAGAATGATTTGTGCTCTATATATGTTATCTCGTTTCATTGACACATCAAATCATGATGATCCTACATATTCTCATCTTGTGAAAAAAATTTATCCATATGAAAAAGGGGACAAAAATACCTACCCATGCCATTGCCGGCTACCAGNCTCTATCCTTGGTTCCAATCACACATTTAGTACCAAGTTTTGTAAGAATATTCCTAGAAATCTTTCACATGTGAGAATGATTTGTGCTCTATATATGTTATCTCGTTTCATTGACACATCAAATCATGATGATCCTACATATTCTCACCTTGTGAAAAAAATTTATCCATATGAAAAAGGGGACAAAAATACCTACCCATGCCAGTGCCGGCTACCAGCCTCCATCACCGGGAAATACCTTTATATATTTTATTGTTATGAGATATTCTTGGTTATATATCATCCTTTTCTGCCAACTTGGTTAATCCTGTTGCCAAACAAATGGCAGTAGCATACTATATATCTATCATGTACAGTGGGCAGAACCCAGTAGAAGGAT
Organism: Cercis canadensis; assembly: GCA_003255065.1. Lineage (NCBI taxonomy): Eukaryota > Viridiplantae > Streptophyta > Magnoliopsida > Fabales > Fabaceae > Cercis > Cercis canadensis. The sequence goes on along the minus strand of QAOA01007631.1, from coordinate 53,431 downwards.
ATGATTCTTGTTTGCTTTAACTTGCAATTGGCAGATGCATAGTGGCTAGTTAGGCCATTTTTCTCCATGCATGCTGCATCACTTTATAGCTTATGCTGTCTGAATTACTTGCCTGCAGTATGAACTAGGTCCACCAAAACATTATTTTATAGCAGGTGTCATAAAATTGACACGGAATTAGAATCACTGGCAATTACATCAGGATCATGCAACTAGGCAGTGATTATCTGCGAGAGAATGGTATCTGTTTAATTGACATTAGAAACTGAGAGATAGTATTAATTTTTTTTAGATTCTCAGATATGACATCAATGCTGTTCGTTGCCTGTATATTAGGACAAATTGGAGGATCAGATATCTGCTAATGCTGAAGCTTGAATAAAAACAAAACAATATCAAGGCATAACTTCGAGGATCAATGGATCGTTCTATGGAGATGGTATCTAGTTCAGGACTTGAGGTTCAATATTAGACTTTGTATGCTTAAAAAAGCTATTGGTAAATGAAATTCGTGAATGTTTTCTCATTATTAAATTCATATGATTATTACAGAATTGTGATGAGTTTTCCATTTCCGAAATCTCATGAATTATTTTATTTTCATTCAAACGTGACACCAAGTTTCATTATACATTCACTTACTTAGTGTAACATAGGTTTTTTTTTTTTTACAGCAACCTCAAGAAAGAGGGAAAGGGGGGAAAAGTTTAGTTGCAAAGTTTATGCCTTGTGCATATGACAGGTTTCCATTTGTCCACGGGCAAGTTGCTATTGTCATTGGTGTCCTTGTTATTTGTGCATGACATGAGCTTGATGAGTAACATAATTTACTACTCCTTTTGGTTAGGACATCTGCTTCAATGAAGTACGTATTACACTGACTGTAATCTCTAAGTGCTTGATTAGTAAACAAAATTGGTAAAATATTAATAATTATAACAAGTGTCTTTATAGGCCATCTTAACAAATTAGTTTTGAAAACTTTGCTATCAAACTCAGGGATATATGCAGTTCAACTACAGTACCGACTTGCGTTGCTCATAATATTTAGTATTGCTCATATAAGTACTAGAGATTTGTTTAACTTGAGAACCAATATGAAAAATCCCATCATAATAAAATATGCATCCTTTATTTATAAGGCCAAGCCTTTAAGGAGCTACATGGAGATGACCAACAATAAAGTGCTATGGTACTACTAATAAACTTCACAGCCACTATTCTTGTTTGGCATCTTCATTCTACTAAGTTATCTTCTGCTCACTTACTGCTGGTTGCCTGAAAAACCATCAAAACATTATCTCATCAATGACACAATCTAAACAACAAAATCTAATAAGAGAGAGAGTGAGAGAAAGTCATGCCTATATACAATGGTGTGACATTATATCTAAACACAAAAATAAATGTTAATTCTCTATATATACCTTCTTCTTAGGCTGAGACTTCTGCTCAGACCTCTTAGGTGCTGGCTTGGAGGCTGGAGCTTTGGGAGTGGTCCCACCAGGTTTGGCAGGTTTGAGCTGCCCTGTTGATTGAGAGCCAACGGGCTTTTCAGCAGGTTTCTCAACTTTGAGTGATGACATTTTGCTCTACTCTTCTAAGGAAAGAGTTCTTTACCTAGTTTGATGGCCTCAAGTGACAACTCAACAAGTGACATCCTTTTATAGCTGAATTTGAGTAAAACATGGCACTGTAAAATACCATGACAACAATCAAATTGCCGGTAGCCGTGTGAGGGAATGGAATAAACTGAACTGGAGGCCTATGGACAGATGCTGTAGCATCTGATTCTTTAATTACTAAGGCATATATTTCTGATATTATTGGTTTGCATATTCTCCCAAACCAGCAAACTGTACTGTTGTTGAGGCATGCATACTGTCCATATGAAGTTTCCTTGAAGGCATCTTAAAGATTGGTATTTTCTTGTCCTAGCAGATAGACCCTTTCAACTTACGGGTTTGGGTTCTATTCCTTGTCAGGCAAGTAAAGGTAACAGCCAAAAAAGAAGTTAGGTCATTGTCTGATGACAAATAAACCATACTGTATAATCCTATCTGCATATATATAGCTTTCACTGGTTAAACTTTTAGTTCTATTAACAAACGGTGAGATGAAAACCAGAGAAATTTGTAAGATTTAAGCATTTATCTGCTGCAGTGATTGGAGTTGTTCATTTTCATTCGTGATTATTATTTGTCATAATGACTTCTAATACCCCCTCCCTCAGAGCAAAGCAAAGCATGTCATAACTGAGGAAAGCACCATATTAGTTTTATAATAAATTCCTAGCAACAAAGATTAAATTTACAATTAATTAACACTTAGTATAGTCAAGACTACTACAATAATTAACAGACAGGATGAGATATTTTTCAGTCACATACTTTTTAAGGCCAAGTGGATATCATGAAATCTGATATAGGATGGTCCCCAGGCTTTGATGAGTGTTTTTGTGTGTTGAGAATTCGTTTTCTGTCATAGTAATTTGAAGAGATGTGAGATAAGTTTGTTTTCATTTTTAAAGATTAGATGACCAAAATGATTTTTGATTAGGAAGGCCTATAAATGGTTTACATGTTAGAGATATAAAGTTAAAAAGTATTTTTGGGCTCTCACTTAGCCTAAAGTTTCTAGGATGAATTTATGGTACTTTCTACGTGGCTTCACATGTAAAACATGCTTGTTTCCTCTGGAAAAAGTGAGGAATACGTGTTTGCCCTGCCTTTAGTTTAATGTGTAATTGGTTTCTCATTGATTAAATTCAATGAACAAAGGATTAGGTATGATATGAAGGACAATACTTGTCAGGTAAGTCAACTTTTGAATATAAAATTATTGAATGAATCCATTTAACTGCAGAAGGAGCTAGAAGAAAGGGACAGCATTACATGTGATGGATACTGCTCTCTAATATCATACATGCAAGGAAGACCCATAATCTCATGTGTTATCCCAGAAATTCACTATCTCCTTCAGAGGGAATAAAAGAATATATGAAATGCATATGATACAGCAGTTTTCTTTTCTCCTTCAAGAGTTTTTTTTTTTCCCTTTTTCTCCAAATGGTTAATTCTCTAAATGAATTATCAAGTCATCACTAATAACTTGAGTTCTATGTTTTTTCACCCGTGTACCATCTCTTTCTGTATCAGTAAGCATTCAAATTCAGAAACTTAAAGGTAATGCACAACAGAAAACTATTATAGAATTGAACAAGCAGAACAAATGACACAACTCTGTATAGTTCCATTTTGCTTATTCTAGAAGCTCCCAATTTCTTTTTTTCTTCATTTTTTTTTCTTATGTTGCAATTGGAAAATAAGTAAATGTTGCAGCGAAATATGGACTGTATTTGTACAATTTATGAATAATATTCCTTGCATTTGAATTAATTACACTGCTTAAGATATGCTTCATACAATTTAAATCAAATCAAAGCTTAGACACTTAGCAAACAAAAGTTTACACTTAGACTAATCTGATGATTTAGACAGCAAAAGGTATAAGATATGATAATCTCTGATCTAAAGTGAAGTCTTCAGTCACTCAGTCAGTGAGGGTGCCCCATCCTCAAAGCTACATAGGCCACAATTCTGTATCCTACCAACATTACAGTCAATGCAGCCACATCTCCCCACAAATTATTTAACCCCAGATACTTCAAAGCAGGAAAATCCATTGCCCTACAATGTAACCCTAATCCACATTCATAAACCTCATTTACTGAATATTGCACCCCAACCAGCAGCTTATAGCAGTAGTGGCTGAAAGAAATGTACTTTAACCAAGCTATGAAAGCTGGCATTTGCTGAATGTAGTAACCACCAGCTAAGAGAAACATCAGCATGGTCACTGAAGCTAGAGTTGTGGCCTGCTTCACATCCATTAGAATGGCACCAAGTGCTAGGCCTATTCCTTGGGAGACAAGTACATTAAAAAGGATGATCAAGAGGGTTAACAGGAATGTAACTAGTGAAGGCTTGAGGCCACCCATCCAGTAGGTGATTGTTACAAAGATAGTAGGAAGGACTAGCTCCATTGGTAAATCTCCAACCATCCGGGCAACGTAGTAGGAGGAAAGATGGTACATGCCTGATGATCGCTCTTTTTTCAGCATCGGCCGCTCCAGAGGAAACGCGAAGATGGCATTGAATAGAGGGAAAAATCCCCAGAATATGGAGAAGAAGAAAAGAAGGCCTACCTGTTACATGTACAATATTGTTAAAGATGAAGCAGGGAAAAAGTACTTTATCATACTTGGTATTGAGTTCAAACTAATTGATAATTCAGTGTATAATTCAAGAAAATTGGCTACAAGTTGATGATTTTGATCTATTCTATAGTGTATGTGTGTTTGGAGGAGGGGGTAGAGAATAATGTTATGTATACAACTTTTGGATTTACAATTTTGCGCGATTGTACAAGTGATTTCATCGAAGTTTAACATTAAAAAGTTTTAATGGGGACACTTGAATTCAGAAGAAGCTTCCAATGCATTTGTGCATAATTGTGAATGCAAAAGTCATGTAAGTGACATTGTGTGCATGCACCTGGGCGGTGGGAGGGACTATTCCCTAGCACTAATTAGAAGCCATTTGTACTTGTTCTACATCCATTTTCTCAAGGAAACAGAACATAGATTCATCAGTACCTGATCTTGTATGTGTGAAGAATCAGAATTCCACCATAGAAGTCCCGAGAGAATTGAAACAGACAAGACTTGGAAAATCCTTAAGCCTGAATAAGATTCATGCCTCCTCTCCTGTAAACCCCTTTTCAGCAGAACCTTGAATTGCTCCCACCAGCTTGTGGTCCATTGGTTCTCTGAACCTACCAATCATACGAAATGATCGTCATTTAGATATGGTCCCATTGCTCCGTTCTTTACTGCCACATAAAAGCATAAAAGGAAAAATGGCACCTAGAGGGAGAGAAAATGTCACTTACTTCTGGGTGTTCTTGATGTATAAACAGATGGGTCTCTATTATTTCTCTGAACCTCTTCTTTCAGAGCAGGATATAAGTTCTTTTTGTAGGATGACACAAGGGATTGTTTGATTGAAGCTTGATTCTCATGGTGGTCAAATCTGCCATGTAAATCTATCTGATCATCCTGTTTAACATCAGCTACTATGCCTGCAATTCCATAGAATCTAAAGAATTAGAGGCTTGTACAGTAGAATGTGACAAGTTTTCTGTTCTCTTATCAACTTACCTTTGAAGAAATACAATGCAAGTCTAGCAATTTTAATGGGCTTATAGCCAAATATAGTAGAATCCCAAGCACAATCATCAACCATGCTTTAAGATGCTTTCACCATCATATTAAAAATATTGCGCATCTTATGTAATTCAAGGAAATAGATTTAATTTTTAATCTAACTTCAGCAGGAAACTAATAGGGAAGGAAAATTGTTCTACCAAAGAAGTTGTTTAACTCAAAGAAGATAACTACTACTAAAATAGAAAAAGTGGCCCCGGATAAGGGATGAGGATAAAAAGTGATAACACTGATTTCACAGAAAAAGCAAGGGAAAAATATCATGCCTTTGTGCGGTTGAGATAAGCACTTACATGAAAAGTTGCATTTCAAAAAAAAAAAAAAAACTCTTATGCTAATTTAAAATACTTAATTTATGCAAAATAATGAAACTTATTTCTGTTTTCATTAATCATCTAAATCAACCAAAAAAAAAAAAAAACTCATCTAAATGGAGGCGAAATTTCCAAGTAATGGAAGCAAGCCGCCAAGTTAAGCAGCAGTAATTAATTCCAGACACGTACCTTTCTTTACAAACTTTTTCTGGTCATGGGAATTGGACCATTTTAAACACCTTTAACATTTATTACATAAAGGTCTTCTCTTATGTTGATCTATGTCTAATTGTCTATACAAAGATACTCACAAGTCACATGTTATGAAACTGACTTAAGAGGGATTTTTGTAGTGTCTTATCAATTTACTGCTTGTAATGACCCATTAGCTGTTGCCACCTTGAAAAACAATTTCATGGAGGCAGAGAAACACAGTAGCCCTTTGTACCAGCATTATTAATTTGTGAAAACGAAACGTAACCTAATAATGACCAAGTCTAAGATTAACAGTCCTTTTGGATATATATAATGCATGGGGTACGTGTTTGAGGCCTACATGGTGGGTTGAATTTGAAGTAGACCTGCACAAAATCCTCAACTCTCTTTTCTCACCGTTTTATATGACAATTCATAATTATGGTTAAGATCTTTCTAACACTAATTAATTCAACTTAGTAATAATCAAAACCATGGTTCCCTAACTTAAAACAAAGGCCAAAATGAAGTGACACAACTAATTAAGTCAAATTACTTACCATTAGCAAGGTCAAGAAGAAAATCTGCCGGGTTCATGAAATTGAATGCGGGCATATATCCAATGGACCCGAGATACTCAATGACCCGACCCGCTTGCCCACTGTAAATCGGGTACCCATCGGATAACACCACTACCTTATCAAACATCCTATACAACCGGCTAGAAGGCTGATGTATGGTTGTCACCACCGTCCGGCCACCCCGCGTGAGTCCCCGTAACATTGACACGATACGTTGCGCGGTTGTTGAGTCGAGGCCGGAGGTCGGTTCATCCAGCAATAAGAGACTCGGGTTGACCAACATCTCCTGCCCGATACTGACCCGTTTGCGCTCACCACCAGAAATGCCCCGAAACAAGGCTATGCCACCACCAACAGCACTGTTCCGGCAGCGCGTTAAGCCAAGCTCGAGAATGATCATTTCAGCTTGCTCCAGTTTCTCTTGTGTAGTGAGAGTTTTGGGTAGTCTCAAAAAAGCAGCATAAGTTAGAGTCTCAAGAACAGTGAGGTGAGGATATAAGACATCATCTTGTGACACAAAACCAATCTTGCGCTTCATGGAGCTAGAGAAAGGTTGGCCATTGTATGTTATAGTACCGGACACTTTTCCGGCAAGGCGGCCCGCGAGGGCGGTGAGCAGCGTGGTCTTGCCGCTGCCGGAGGGTCCCAGCATTGCCATCAACTCACCGGGCCGGACAATCCCGGTCACACCGTTGATTATATTCCGGGTAAGCTCTGGCTCTTGTGAAGATAAACAAGAACAACCATCATTCCTTTTACTTTGAAATGTTATACTATAACAAACGTCCTCATACTACAAGTACAAATAAAAAAGAATAATATTATTAGGTTAGAGAAAAAAGACAAAACACCTCCAAATTGATTACCAAAAAAAAAAACATACTTTGAGGGTAACTGGCTTCAAGGATTGTTGAAGAATACTGGAAAATCTTGCTGCTGTTGGCTGTTGTTGTAGGGGAATGCCATTATCCAAACTGGGTTTTACTTCACTCGAGGTGGAACCCGGTGGTTCGGCGTGAACCAAGCTGTTCTCCATCCGGTTAGTGACCGGAATGTTTGGTGTAACAGTGGTGGTAATAGTGGTTTCTTGCTCAGGGGGCATCATTTCAAGTATAGCCACTTGATTTAGAATTTGTCAAACAACAAGAGGATGAAGAACAAGTCAGGTATAGTAAGAAGAATGGGGGAAAACAAGAAGAAGAAGAAGATGATGATGATGATGAAAAAGAGAGAACTCTTTAGCAAACAAAACAAGTAAGGGAGAAGAGAGGAAGGAAGAGTCACATGAGAGAAGAGGTAGTGAGGGTTATAAAGTAGTAAGCAAGGCACGAGAATAACACAGAAGGGGTGATTGGTGATAACAATATATAGTCTTACAAAGAGAGACCACCACCTACCACTGTGTGTGTTACTGTGAATAAACTGTTGATGTGGCTGCTGTTATAGGATCAGATTATTAGAATACACAAAGGGAGGATTTTGCTTTGCTTTGCTTTTTGCTCCTTTTCTTTTCAAGGGGCAATGTATTAATTGATGGATATAACGGTGTTGCACTAAATGCACCACTTGTAAGAAGGACATTTGTTTGATTCTCAGGTCTTTTTGCTGTACAGAGAAAAAGTATTGGGGATTTTAAAGTTTAGACAAACAATAATAGTAATAATACTGATAATTAAAGCACGGGGACCCTATAGCAGATTTCATGATATCCACTTGTCCTCAGAGTATGTGACTGCAAAATATTTCATTAAAAAGTCCATTAATTATTGCTGTAAGTTGTAGCTTTGACTATATAGTAAAATGTTAAGTAATTGTAAAGTAGTCTATTGCAACTAATTTAATACTATAAATTGAGTTATTAAAATTATTACCTGTGTGAATGTGATGGATTCATCAGCCATTACATGTTTTGCTAGGAGATCTTTTGTGTTTATTCTCTTAGCCTCTTAAGTAGGTTTATTAGAGTCATTATTAAACTTGATAATGATTCTGTTGATTAGAAGGACTAGACCCCCCATGATTGCAAATCGAGATATAGATATCCAACTCAGAAATCGGTAATATTAAATTAACCCATGATTAGATGAGAAAGAGATGAGATGCCATGTTGTGTAGCCAAGGCCATTAGGAAAAAGCAATTCAATTTTGGGTTTGTGAGCTTCTTGTCTTCTTATGTTAGTTGCACGCATGCATTGTTTATTGAATTGTAGATGCTAATCAAGTATTCAAATGGGATTCTGAATGAGGGAGTGAAAAATACTGTATACTTACTTATAGTAAGTGAATAAATAATGTGAGAACAAAAGATGATATACATCAACATATGTTAACTTAAGTGACAAAGGAATTTCCTCATCTTTTTATAGTCCTGAGTTTAAATTCATTGTAACATTATGAGAAATACTAGGTTCCTACTTGGATGGGCCTTAAAGAAGACTATTGAGGCATTGGAGATAGTCCAAGAAACCCTGACGATACCATCAAAAATAAAAGCTAGCGTCTTATAAAAGAAAAATAAATAAATAAAAGCTAGTGGTTATTTTTTTCTCAATCAAGCACTAACAAAAAACAAATAAAAATTTAGATTCTTTAAAGTAAAGGTTGTAGTTTAGAAAAAGTGAAGAAAAATAATTATTGATAAAAAAAATTAATAATTAAAATTTTGATAAATTGATGCACCTGGATGAGAATTTATAGGTATTTTAAAACTTGTTTCCTTAATTCTTTTATTAACGTTTATCCAATTATACTTTACTCGCTGAAATGTACCCTTGACTTTAAAACATCCGTATGAAAAAACAAAAACAAAACACTTCTATTCCTTTCTACGTACTTTCACTCTCTTATTTTTCACGTCCTTAATATATTTGTGGATACTACCAATAGCATCTAATGATGGAATGAAACATCATCTATTTCTACTTGAAAAGAAAACATCATCATATAATGTTAATTTACTATATAGACGGTGTATAGTAAGACACCAAACCACGTGAAAATTTTTCAAATTGTATAGGCAAGAGAATCACCAAAAATCCCCCACAAGTAAAAGCTTTCCCAACAAACCCTATGGAGTTCTTTTGCCATGGCCTCTCTTTATGGGGTATCTCTCTTTTTCCAGGGTGTCCTTAAGAAAGAAGTGGGGGAAAGAAGGGTTCCTCAAGCCCTTTATAGGTGTCAAATACTGATTGATGCATAGAGATAGTGGCTAAAATAGGTGTCGTCTTTCCCATAAAAGGCTTTCCGGCAGGGATGGAGTCACTATCATTGAAAGTTGTATTCTTTCGTAAACCCTTTTCTTGGAATTAACAGGTGAGGTGGGTGTGTGTTCTTGTTGCCGTCATTATACTAGATATGTGATTAATAATACTATTAAGGGTTTTAGCATTTTGTAAATTAATTGGAAACTTGAAAGGACGAATACAATCATATACATTCAAAACCACGTGGTTATATTCTTCCTATTCCAAATATTCGATCTCACAGTTGTTGATTTAAGAGATCTCAAAGATGATTTGAAATGAGATGTAATATTCTAAAATTTCACGCAAATATTCAAATCATATCTTGACCTCACATGTGTCAATCGCAACGTTAATTTTTTTAATTTAAAATCTACTGTAATAATTATTTAATTTTTTTTATAAACGAACTATTTTTTTTAGGCGTGTTTATAAAGGAACTTAACGTGTTGGAGAATAAAAATAAGAGTATATAACAAAAATTGAATATCTTTTTTTTTTATTTCTTTTGTTTATGACTAATTATTGTCAAGCGTTAAAGCGGGAACCTCTCTCAAAAAAATTTGCTGCATCCACAAGAGTTCGAACTCAATACCACTTGCTTAAGCGAACAAAGCCCCTTCCACTCTAATCAAGAGAAGTGTCATTATATCTTTAAATCATTGCCAACTATCTAGACTCTTTCCATGATAGCCCATATATCCAATATACTAACTTAATTGTTAAATTATTAAAAACTATGTAGAAAGAATGATAAACAAAAGTTCCTAAAAAAAAAAAAAAAAAAAAAAGAGGCGTGTTAAACTTTTCACTATTTTTCTCAACATTTCTTATCATTAGTGACAATTTCTCATAGAATATTGCTTCTTTCTTTGTTAGTAATTATTCATGGAAATTAATTAAGTAGGCGATCTTTTTTTATTATTTTTTCTAGATTGGTGAAGTCATGTTTGTTCCTATTGAATCTAAATCATAGATAGGTATGTCAAAAGAACTTTGTATAAAGGGCCAATTAAACTTTGCTTCTATGATATTTACTTAGGGTGAATTGATATGTCTACCTTATCCTTTAATTAAGAACATTATACCCCCCTCCCCTCAACTCAACTATTAAAGGGTCACTTAAAAAAAATTGATGAAAGGCCACTTAAAAATTTAATTACTTATAATCGCTTACTGTCAATCAAAAAGATAGAGTCAAAATCTTTTCAAAGTATCAAAACCCAAGTTGGATTCTCTAATTACAGCAATTATCCTCTTTAATATAGTTTANTTAAAATATATCCGATATCCTTTTTGATCTTTTTATAGTATGATGCTTTTTTTTGGGGGGGTAAAAGATTGTATGATACATTTGGTTGTATTTTTGTTTCATATAATAATTAGCCACGAGTGCTTAAATGACAAGTGTTTGAGTATTGGTCTATTATCGGAGACTTTCCACATTTGCACCAAGAAAAAGAATAGAATGACGCGACTTTAACACGTTGGTTGAAAAATTTGTGATAGCATTAATTTCGTTTCAAATCTTCCATCTACTTTTTCAAAAAGGCATATACATATATTTATTTGCATATGTTGTAATTCTCTAAAGGGTGTATTACAGAGAATAAATACATTAAGATACGTATAATAAAAGAATTAAGGGGTGAGTTATTAATATAATTGTACATAGCACAATTGATTCAGAATTTTTTTAAAAAAAAATTTGAAGTCTCTTATGGTTAAATTCCTATTTCTTCATATCTCTAGTTAAAAACTCTAATTTATTTATCTTTTTTATGACAAAAAGGGGTGAGTTATTAAAAATTTATAAATCTTCATTTAAATGTATATATTTTATCAAAATTATAATCTTTAATTTTTTTTATCAACGGTTAGTTTTTTATATTTTAATTTTTCAAATGTATTTTTCACTTTATAGGATCTGATATACATATGAAAAAAAAATGGAGGAAATCTTGAAATTTGGAAATGTGAGAATAGAGATAGATAATGTGTGCTTGAAAGCAAAAAAGTAGTATTTCAATTGAGGCGGAATTAGAATTAAAATATTAAAGGGGCCATGATAAAAAAGGATTGAGGAATTCTGAAGAGATTAAAATTTCGAGGGGACCATTGTTACATATTATAAAATATAAAAAAAAAAAATTAAGAGAAAGATTTGAAACTTTAGGGGGCCTTGGTCCCATGATATTTATATAATAATATTGTAGTCTACATCTTCAAAAATGAAAATAAATTAAGATACTATGTTCTTTTTTATTAAATAAATAGAGTTAAATTTTTTAGGTTAGGATTCAAATAGGAGACCATAAACTTTTTAGGAGATTTTTTTTTTTTTTTGTAGTCTCGAGAGTTTAGATTGAGGAAATGCTAATTCATTTCCAAAACTTGGCCATGCCACATATGCCTTAACGAGGATTTATAGTGATACGTATAGATCATATGTCAAAAAGAGACTGCTAGCAATGGGATTTTGTTAAAAATCATCTTTTTCAAAATCTTAAGCTATTAGGTGAAACTCAATAATGATTTTATATATAATACGCCACTGCACGTGAAAGTCATTTGGGCTTAAAGTGTGAACAAAGTACAAGTCCACTTATACCATATGCTAAAATTTTAATTTAATTGAAAAAGTGGGAGCAAAAGGATTCGATCTTCTGATCATTTAGTCAAAAAGGCTATGATATCATATCAAGAAACCAGCTTAAGCTATTACATCAAAACCTATGAATAGTTTTATATTTAACACGCTCTCACAAGCGAAAACCATTTAGGCTTGAAACATTGTACTGAAATTTAAATTTAATTGAAAAAGTTGTAATAGAAGGATTGTCCATTTGCTCAAAGAGGCTCTGATACCATGTCAAAAAACTATCTCACCCAAAAACTTAAGCTGTTTGGTAAAAACTCAAGAATAATTTTATATCTAACAGATTCGAACCTAGACCCTTACAAACAAAGTACTTCAATTTTTATAAGTTAAATAAACTCCCGTTGACATCTTAAAAGATTATTGAATTTATGTTGAGTGTGTTTGTGTTAAATCAAGAAAGTATTATCTAATTATTAAGATAATTACATACTATTATTTTAATTCATTTTAATCAAAGCTTAAAGGAACCTTTTCTTTTTTCTTTTTTACCGATAAGATTTCATCTTTTTGAACTCTAGCTAGCAATCCAACTAAAAGCACTTTAGACCATGCCGCATACAAGTTCCAACTACTAGTTTCTTACGTATTGAAGAACTTAGAAGGATGTTTGTGAGGGAAATCAAGAGAGTAAGCTCTCTTTTTAAGATTATCATCAATCACATAAGAAAATAGTTATTGTATCGACCGTTATATAATTGTTATGAAAATCAATGTTCATATATCTTAAAAATCCATTACATATACAAAATAATTTATACAATACTACTGTTTTTATAAAACTATTTTGTGATCTAACTCCTTCCTAGTCATCGTTGAGAACTTACTCTCGAGTCTGGATATAAAAAAAAATTAGAGACAACTAATTTTAAGTGACTCAAGTAATATATATTTTTTAGTAGATGATTAAAACAAAAAGTATTTTTTAGTGGGTGACAGACATTTTTTTCTAATGAATATCTAAAATTATACCAATTTGCTTAGACTGATTAACACGTATTTCTTAGTAGTCACTATAAACAATCATGCAAAAATTACTAGTGAGCACACGATGACCACAAATCAAAATACACAAGAAAGTGGTTATTGTGAATGAATATCTTAATAATGACCTTTGAGGACCACACAATAGTCACTTGTCATAATAAAGAACAAAATGATTATTGTATGTTGACTCATAATGATCATTTTAAGCAAAAAATAATTGTAAAATATTTTTATTTGCCACCCACTAGAAATCATTTATTTTCTTGAGTCACTTAATTAAAAAAAAAAAAAAAAAAGAATATAGTGGACATATATACTTTCACCGTTAACCTTGTCAACTACAAATATAGAAAATTTAAGGGCTATACGTCAATACTCAATACCTCTCCTATTTCTAAATAAAGAGAGGCAAAGTGGTTGAATTCAACCCAAGGTTTTTATCAAATTAGAAAGCAGCTTTGATAGAGGGTAAAGCTTGCCCAGGCTTTTTTGAATACTGATCAAGAAAATCTGGTAACAAACAGCTTTGACAGACGTGCACGGAAATGTATGCCATTCAACACACCATGTGGGGAACACCCAAGAAATGCACCATTAAAATAAAAGGAACTTTAACAAACTAGCATTATCCTTTGAATATATGGACTCTTCTTCACCCTCTAAATTCATATTTACAACTTCATCTTACTCATTTCTATGTACCTTGATACTTTCTTTTCCCTATTTTTTGTACGTAAGCTTGTGTGGCCACATTGGAGCCCCTTCCTTTTTGAACTTATCTTCAGTTGTTATCTCTTAGAATATATCAAAAAAAAAAAAAAAAAAAAAAAAAAAAAAAAAAAAAAAAAAAAATAAAAAAAAAAAAAAAAAAAAAAAAAAAAAAAAAAGAGAACACAAAAATAAGTGATCCTCTACATGAAAAATAAACTCATAATCTAAAAAAATTGGCCAATTTTAACTAAGCACGTTAAATGAATGTTTGGTTTAGTGATAGGATGCATCAATAATCACTTTAATTTTCTTAAAAATACTCAAAAAAATAAATTGATTTTTAAGGGTCGAAAAGAATTCTAGCTGCATCTTTCATCATCGAACCAAAGATAATACAAATATAGTTATAAATCAATTCACGTTATTAACGACGTGACAAGGCTATTCAGTATGCTAGTGATATAACAGCTCTCAACTCAGCAATAAAGCCTACTACAAGATGGGGCTACAACCAGCAGAGATGAACACTCATAATGGTAATGAGCCAAACCAAGGAAATTAAAATACATACAGGTCTCGCTCCACATGCAGGATGTCAACATAATAATGCTAGACCAATGGCTGGATGCTACGACCTAATCATAGCTAATTTGTCCAGCTATATCAGCTCATCACTGAGATTGAATAAACCAAATTAGCATAAAAATGAGCCAATTAATCCTAGCTTGGGATTCAGACACGGTCGACCAGAGACAATAACTAGCTAGAGTATGTGCCTTGGTAGATTTGGACAAAAACTGGCCATATATGAGTTTGTTAGGGTTTGGTATGATAGAATATCACCCTCTCATGACGCTACAGATCTCTAATGTTTTAATATCTTGTAGGCCAAGAAAAATGCAACCCTAACCCTATTGTGACAAATTCTCAACTCTAATAGCTGACCCTCAGCCAAAGAGCGTTCATTCAACAATTCAACTAATTTGCTGTTATTCCCAAAGTTTTCTTAACACTAGGCCTAATAGCTTCCTTCTTACCTAAAATCAACTCTACATTTTTGCTCCTCATTCATTTTTTTCTAATTCCCCTTATATCAAATCCCAAACCCCGAAAAAGGTAGAGTATTTTATTTTCTCTTGTCTCAACATCATATAAATGGATGGAATGAACATAAAGAAAAGATAGTAAAATTATTTGATCACTCATAATATTTAATTGCAATGATGATAATTTAATTTAAAAATATTCCAAACTCATACCATAACGTAACTAATATATATATATATATATATATATATTATACATTTCTCGGGGAGTTCCGGAGAATTCGTTCTTGGACTCTTCCTCATCATCTGACTCTTGCTGGTTACATTGAACCTCTTTTTTAATCTCCTTTTAGTACGTAAACTTGTGTCGGCACTGCGAATCTATTCCTTTTCTAACTCTATATTATATTGACATCTTTTAGAATATGTTTTGGAGCTAGGGGAAATAATAGAGAATTTAAGAGAGAGAGATGAAAATGAAAAATATAGAATTTGATTTTCGTCTCTTCTCTTGTTTGAATGTCATCTATACGTACTACTATAAAGTGAACACCTTAGTTGGTGTCACAAATTAAAATTAATAAAACTTAAGAACTACCTACAATATCCCACATCTATTTATTTGTTCTTACATTTTAAGGAAATGAAAAGAGAGTAGGAGAGAGTGAAAACTCATATGAGGTATAACTGTAAAAAGAAATTTCTTAAACTGCAAACCATATTCAAATTTTATAAAAAATAAAATAAAAAATAAACTCTGGGGATGCACCGTTTCACATGCACAAAGTATAGTATAAATAAATGGGAAAAAAAATTGACGAAAAAGATTATATTTTGAGAAAGATAATAGAACATCAGAAAAGAAAGAAAGCAATTTCAAAAAAAAAAAAAAGTATATATATATATAAGTAAATAGTAACGAGTATGGCTAGAAAAATTATGATTTCATTTGATTGATTTACTCCATTAAATAAGATAAAGTGTCATTCATATTTAGTTTTTTAGCTCCACCATGCACTAAGCTTATTTTCATAGGAGTGATCAGAAATTCCCATCTTTCATTTCGTTTTCAATTCTTTTTGCTTATCCTAAATCAATGTCAACAAGCATCGCCAATCATGTTATGCAAGACAAATTCACGTGAGAATTCCAATTGAGAGAGCTTTAATTGTATCCTCAATTTACTCAAAGTTCTGGGCTTAATTAATGTGATAAGAATGTAGGAGAAAAAGGCATGCATTACTCATCGCTAGCGCATTCTGAGGTGTAAAATTATAGATTCCTCAAGGCAACCAAGAATTTTCTCATATATTTCAGAAGTCCATCAATCATGAACCAGCAGAATATCCCAATAAAAGGTAGAAATCTCTTTGATAAAAGTTTAAGGTTTTAGCTATAACTCCAAGTAGTGCTTTTGCTTGCTCATCAAAAGCAAGATGTGAAAGTGTAATAGTGATAAGAGCACAAAGGACTCGGATAGGGTAGTGTCATTATGCTCCCAATAATCTAGAGACAAATAAAAGGCAGCAGCAAAAAATTTGTCCACATTCTCTCTTTGCCATCACAGCCAAGTTCCACTGGAAATTTCAGTAAATGGTGCAAAATCTAAATGCCAGAAAAAAGCTTTGTGACTTATGAGTTATTGTTATGCTAAAGTGAAGCACCCACTAAATCTGTCATGCTCAGTACGTTTTGGTTTTGTGTCTACAACAATATCTTAGTGCACCTTAGCTTATTTGTACCAGGGAAGCTGCACTCAAAATGTCACCACCTACACTTAGCACTACACTAGACGCCAACATAGCCGCTCTAATCCTTTAACTCAACCTTTTTTCTTTTCCTCTTGCAATAAAAATGCCAGATTCTGGTCCATTGTGGTTGCTTAGCTGTTTGATTTGTCAGCACAAGTGTCATTTATATTATTTAGGTGTCTGAATATCTAAGAGACAATGGAAGAGGTAAGAATGTCAGCAAATCTACACAGGTTAGCAGTGAAGGTTTTGAGTATATAGAAATTGCTAGATTTAAACCTTTTGTGCTGTGATGCATATACCCAATTAATTTCTAGAGCTGGTGAGAGGTTTCTCCCATCAAAAGAGTTCAGGCTAGAAAAATTATATATCGATGTGTAAATAAAAATTATTTCCAAAAAAATGAAAAATAGAATTTTCAAATAAAACCACAAAAAGTTTAGAAGAGGTCAATTACCTCATTTAGCACTTAGGAAAGCTAAATTTTCTAGAAATGAATTTATTTATAAATAAATTCTTGCATAAAACGTATTTCTAGTTATATTAACTCAAAGAATGTAAATCATTTATAAATTAGTTTTCATACAATATTTGATGATTTGTGAATCTTGATTACCACGTTTAATAGGGATTTGTAAATTATATATCTTAAATGAATGTATTTCATTTTATTCAAAAGATGTTTCAAACAAAGTCTTTTGAAAAGTTAAGAAAAGGAGAGAGTTATGAGTTACTCCTATGATTTGAAGAATATCTTAGGAATAAAAGTAATATATATATATGTGTGTGTGTGTGTGTGTCCACGCATTTGTGCATGTTCGTGTGCGAGCATAGTGTTAGAATCTCACCCAAAAGATTATCCTAAAAGCCTAATATTAAACCTAAAAATGGTTACTAAACTAGTCTCAAAACACTAAGAGATCTTTGAGAGGAGAGTTATTTAGTAAAGGACACTTTTAATTGAAAAGGGATTCAAATAAAATGCTATGTTTGATATGTTGGAATAAATTAATTAACGGCTAACCTTATTTGGTTACGTGGGGATGGAATAGCCATTTCTTGTATTGGGTGAGAATCCCTCTTCCATTATTAAAAGGAATTCATATTCGAAAATTTTATCCTTGTCTTTATTGAGAATCCGCCAGGTAATGGAAATAACAAATATTATAAAAAAGAAATTCGTAGCAATAAAGAAAAAAGAATAATAAAAAGTGATATAACTAGCAATAAACGTAGAACTGACTAGTATTATAAGGAGATGAGTTACGTGTATTATTTGAAGATTGGATTTAGTGGCCAGTACCAACCCTTAATGAAGGTAAGCTTATTAATTAAAGGACAGAGAAGTTGAGTGAAAGTAAGAACATCTAAGTGAAATTGACAATTACTAATAGGATTAAAGCATGATCTCTTTCTAATTACAGTTACAGCTCATATTTAAGAGCCAGTGGCTTGGTTTGTTTGATGAATTTCTACCTTTCACTCAAAAAAGCTATTCTATTACCAAACTTTCTTTTTCCATTTTTGTACAGATAGTAATAAAAAGAAACTGTTTTTTAAAAAATTGTCTCAAAAAGCTCTTCTGTCGGGAATTTTTTGTTTTCACTGAAATTTTGATATTTGTCTCATAACTTATCGGTCCAATTTATATTGACACCTATATTTAATAGCGCCACTTTTTTTGGGATAAAAATTTATTAATCGTGACAATTAACCAATTTAGGTAAGGATGACAATTAATTGTGATTTTCTGAATTATTTTTTTAATTCATTCAATAAATTTATGTCAGCCGCCACCTCAAAAATAAATGATGTGTAACTTCGTGTCATAAAAATTATGAGAAACATACATTTCATTTATTAGTACAGTTGGAACATCTCTCAATAGCACCAACCATCAAATAAAATCTAGGATTAACTCCACTCATAATGCTTAAAATTAATGACATTCACAACTACTTGTGCCCAAAAAGAAAAGGATACAATCTATGTGATATACGTATCTTATCTCATAACTATTATGGAGCTATTTTGCTATAAAGGGAGGATATCAGCTACATCAATACATGGTTCACAAGAGAATTTAGACTTT
Source organism: Cercis canadensis (assembly GCA_003255065.1). Taxonomy (NCBI): domain Eukaryota; kingdom Viridiplantae; phylum Streptophyta; class Magnoliopsida; order Fabales; family Fabaceae; genus Cercis; species Cercis canadensis. The sequence continues at coordinate 34,566 of QAOA01007631.1, read as the reverse complement.
TTTTTTAGTACTTTAGCTACGACTTTGGATTCGAACACGGAACCCACAAACTCTAAGGACAACATCAGTACTACTCAACTACAAGTCGTTTGATAAGAGAATTTAGACTTTAGTTATTCCATTTCCATATTCTAATCTCATTAATGGTCAAATACAAACTATTCTAAAATTTGTTATCGTCTTTGCGTGGATCTTTACATAATTTCATGTAGTTAGTTCCCAACACGTATACTGCATATAATGCACAAGTCTGATTCAATTGCGCATCATCTGTTCATTTTTCCATTTAGCTTTTCTATTTTTTAATGATTTTGACATATATATTTTTGTTGAATGTTTATATTTGATAAGGACTTTCCAACTTCCCACCTACTTCTCTTCTAAATTTAGTACGAACTCACAATTAACAGAACACATGTTTTCAACTATGGACTTCTTTAATCAATTACACTACATGTTGTGGTTTGACTTAGCTTCATAATTGTAAAATAGGAGGGGTGGCCATAACCCACCAAGAAACTAAGTTATAATTAATGGTAATTGAAGTGGATGACTAATCAACAAGTTTCTCCAATACATATGCTCCTATCTGAAATTGTCATTCAAACCCATACAGTGCACCTAAGTTCACATGCTTGCTTATATAGTCAAAAAATAATTAGGGAAAAATAAAGTAGTCGACTAATTGGAGTTGGGACAAAACTATATAAATCCTTCTTTAAAACTTATTAGCTTTTTCAGTGCTGACCTTTTCTCTTAATCAAGCATGTTGGAGGTTACATAATCATATGATTATGCTTTCAAATTGAATAAGACAACAAAAAAGTAGCTTCAAATGCACCACTATGTATTAGCAATAAAAATAATTGACTAGTGCAATAAGGAATTTATGGTTATGCCAAGTGTGTGGAATAAGAAGCGTTGAAATGTTTATGTGGCAAAATGAAGATCTTGGAGTCCATCTTTTGACTTCTGCTCCTGGTTCCCTACTTCGACTGGTGTGAACAGTTGTGGTGATTATGCTTATTGCTGAAGTCGTAAGCACTTAAATAGCTTAATTATCATTACCATCAAATTATATTAATTAATATGTATACAAATAAACCTTCTCTCTCTTAACTAGGACGCGCGGTTCCTCGAATTAACTAAACAGTTTCTTTCAACTTTAGGAATTAACATCACTTTTTTGGTAGTAGTTAGATATTGATGATCGTTTGGACAAAAGAAGGGACTTGGTAGTTATGGTGATTAATTGTAGGTGTATTTTATTTCGTTTTTAAGTCTTTTAACATATTAGCTATAGAACAAGTATAGCTGATCTTTCTCACAAACTTTATTTTATTTATCTCAATATATTTCAACCTCAACCTCTTAGTTAGAACACTTAGGTTGTGTTTGGATGAGGTATTTGCCAAATTATTGTGTATTTCAAATACATGTATTTGAAATGCAGTATTTCAAATACATGTATTTATAAAATACCTTGTTTGGATACACTCTATTATAAAAAGAGTAATTTAACACCAATATTCAAAACTATTGATAAACATTACAAAATCCATTCAAATCACATTCTTTAATCAATAAAAGAAAAATATAAGAAAAAAAAATATAGTCCAAAATTTGGTCCCTTTGATCCATAGAAAGTCTTTTTGAGGTACTCTTTCTCTAGTCCAAGATTCTCACATAATAAGTCTAGCAAATCCTCTGGTAGTTTCTCTAGCTTCTTAGCAAATTCCTTCATCACCACTCTGCATCATTTTTTGAAATGCTTTAATATAAGAAAAATCAGTAAAAAAAAATTGGGAGTTGGGTGGGGGTGTTGGGGGAGAAAGAAAGAGGGTTGATAGAGTGAATTTGAAATACACTCTATTTTGAGTGAATTTGAAATACACTATATTGAGACTTTGAAAGTCACTATAAGAATACACTTGAATTTTAAAAATACCTTAAAAAATTACACAAACAAGGTAATTCAAAATTAGCATTTCAATTACACTCTACAAATATATTACACTCTACAAATACCCCATCCAAACACACCTTTAATAATTTGGGTGCCCTTTTGAAAGCAAATCATTGCAGTTTATGCATATTGCAACCCTAGAAATTAGTTAATACGGCAAAGTGGCATGTCGACATCCACTCGAAATAAAAAGGTGAACTAAAATTTAATGATTAAATATTGATATGTTTGATCAGAGTAAAAATGAGATGAATGAAAATAGAGTGAAAATGAAGGATGTATTTAGATCAAGTTTTACTCATCCATTTTTATAGCTTTCATTTCACTTTTGCCAAGCAAACCCTATAACTCACATTCTTTGTTTTTTGGTATAATATTAAATTCCAGGGTGGGGGAAGGGAGGGAAAATATGGAGTCTTTAAACCTGTGACAAGCGCCTTTGATGCCAGTTGAACTAAGACTCAGAGAAACTTAGAGATATATCTATTATGAATTAATAAGTGAATGCCCTTATTTTGATCATATGCATGCACCAATGTGTGTCCATAATTGATAGCATATGGGAAAGTTCTTCATATATCTACGTATATCTTCAATTAATTAACTTTCTAGAAACAAACGTTTGTGTAGGTGAAAAACATTTTTTTTGTGAGAAAAAGTAAAAGGAATAAAGAAGTGGACATGAGTAGTCCTATCTCTCGATTCATATATATCAATAACAGAAATTTTTGTCCCTATGAAAGATAATGGAAAATGTTTAAGCCTTGAAAGTGGACATAGATGGAACTCTTGTCAAGATACACCATCACTGTCATTTTTCAGCAACTTGCATTACGGTAGTACCTTCAAAATTCAATCTAATAAAGATAATGGAAAATGTTTAAGCCTTTAAAGGGGACATAGACAGAACTCTTCAAGATACACCATCATTGTCATTTTTCAGCAACTTGCATTACGGTTGTACCTTAAAATTCACTATAGCTATGGCCCTCTGAAAGGATTCCCAGATTGGCACGCTAGATTGCCATAATTTTTCCCACAAAGCAATATGAATGACACCCCATAATCATGCCCTTCTGCTGCCCTCGCTAAACTAAAAGAAACCCAGGTTCGAAAGTGTGGTAGTCAAAGTTTCAATGAGTGAAATAATTGTAGTTTGGGAAGCTACTAGTGTTGCACTCTGAGATATTTTTAACAGGGAAAGAATTAGGTAAACCAACTACGAGTAAGCTATAGAAATTATTGTTGTCACTAGAGCTATAAAGAAATTTTAAGTGCTAGCTTGGTTTGGTGATAAGATTCTACATAATCAATTCTAATAGTAAAAGGTCGGTTGCCTCTCACTTTCTAGTATTAGAATTGATCCTATGGTCTTCAATCACGAAATCAAACAAATACCAAGTTGGTCCAGTTCAAGTTTAAGTATTGTTTTTCTGCTTATTAAATTCAGTTAAATTTAAATGTTGTCAAGTATAAAACAATGTGAATATATGTATAACTAGCATTGTTGAAGTAGGCTATATAGATCGAATGCTTACAGTGGGTAGAAAAATAATTGTGGCACAATTCTTGTTTTTCACTCTGACTCACACTTCTAAATTGGCACTATCTTTAGCTATATATGTATAAACAAAATTGCAGATAAATTTAATTAATTTTAAATTGTGTCATTGACAAAATAAGAAGATCTTTGGTATACATGTGGCATTACTAATTTACTATAGTGAGTTTGGTCACAATGAGCTTAGATTTGTCGACTTGATGTGCACCAATTTTATGCTGTGCAAATAAAGTATTCAAACCTCCAACTTTTCCCATTCATGCACTCTTCCTTCTTCTTTTTACTAGCATTACTAATTTACTATAGTGAGTTTGGTCACAATGAGCTTAGATTTGTCGACTTGATGTGCACCAATTTTATGCTGTGCAAATAAAGTATTCAAACCTCCAACTTTTCCCAGTCATGCACTCTTCCTTCTTCTATTTACTAACTTCATCTGTCCTTGCCATGCCACCCCAAGGTGGTAGTGGAAGGCAGGCAATTAATTAAGGCTGTCCAAAAAGTTGTAACTTTCATAGACTCTATCCAAGTTTGTCCATTTAGGGTCGCATTATTAAGAGTGTGAAGCAAATTGAAACTGGGGTATATCCAAGCAAGGGCATTGTAATATTGCATCAAAGTGGGGGGCATGCCGAAGTGAACCCATTAGAGGTCATGTCATTTGGCTGTAAACAAGTACTAGTACTAATATATTAATTTGTTTTGAGGCCAAAAAGAAGAGGGGAAAAAAAGCTATTTTTGATTAAAAGTAAAACTCATTTTTTGTTTTTAAAAATATTAGGACAATTAATTTAGTTTTTAAAAGATTTTTAATATCACTTTAATTTTTAAAAAATAATTTTATTTATTAAAATAGTCTTCTGTCAACTTTCATTCACTCCACTAGACTAGTCACATCAACATTTATGGAAGGTTTTGCCAAGTTTTACCAAAGAAAACTAAATAAAATACTATTTTAATAGATAAAGTTATTTTTTGGAGATTGAAATAATACTAAGAATTAAATTGAACGTGTCTGTATCTTTCAGAAATAAAAATAATAATTTTACTGTTTGATGAAAAGAAACTGACCCTACTCATGCAGTGTTTTAGGCTTTGACATAAGAGGCTCACAATTTAGGGTTTTGACGATGATTATGCTTTGAATGGACATGTTGGCTAGGTTAATGGTTTCCTGTATAAGAAATTGTTCTCAAGTGTGAATGAACTTATTCTACATATTCTATTCCGTTTTTGATAAGGATATTACGTTAAAAGTCTAACTGATTATGCTATGTTCCATCTGAACAACATAGCACCTAGCTTTTATATATATAACAAAGTTAGGCCTATTGGCACTATAAAATAAAAACACAATAACTTTCAATAAAAAAAATGCATTTAGACCCAAAATCCTTTTAGAAGGATAATGGAAGTCAGAATCCAAGAAACAAAAAGAAAAGAAAAACGAAGTGACTTCCCCCACTTAAAAAAATTTACTTACAAGAAAGTCCTAGTACCAATGCTAGGTTGTGTATATTGGCACTATGGAGCTTGTACTTAGATTCAAACTAGACTGGACACCACTATGACAAAGGGGGAGATTTTGTGGTTAGTTTGGGGCAAGTTTCAATTAAAGCATACCTTGCAGGAACCTTGATTGAACCTCACTTCCTTGAATGCAGAAATGGTATCTCTTTTAAACAACATATGGCATCTTCTAATTTTTGTGTAAAGGGGGTAAATGAGCATAAAAATGTTGGGGTGGTTCAGATTCCATTTCTGTGGAAGGCAATGATATCTTGTCCTATAAGAATGAAGTGAAAAAGGGGAATGCTAGAAGTTACAACCCAGTAAAGTTACTCTATGCCTTCTGGATTATTACATTAAAAGTAAAATTATTGAGCGTATCTCAGAAAGATGTTCTAAGTTTCTAACAAACCAGTCATTCAGACTGCAAAGCGCAAGAGCAACTTGCAGTGTTGTCTCACATCTAAACCCACACATTGGAGACAATGGGCCATAAAGGAACCCTCATCTGCATAAGTGTTGATGGTTTTGAGTGAGCTAAGATTGTAGATTTTAAACATTTTGAGATGAATGGATTTCCATCAAGTTTGTGATGATTACGTCTCAGTAATAAATTAATATAAACATGTTACTATTAATGAAAAGAAGTTTGTCATGATGATATTTAAAAGAAAAATTAATACAAAGATGTCTATCATTAATAAAAAGAATAAGGTAGATGCAGTATTGTAATGTTTATTAACTAGGTAAGCTAAAGTTATGAGGATATAGAAAAAAAAAATTAAAATGAATTAATTTATTGGATTATTAGACCCATCGATTTCTTTTCTCGCCATGATTACTTAAAGCACGAAAGGCACCCCCAGTCGGCTTACCCAGTTGAATCCATTGAGGCTAAATGCCCAAAGAATTAGAGGAATCAAAATCAACTTGGTTTCTTTTTTATTTTATTTTTTGGCTTTGTTAATCCTTTCAAAGTTTATTGGGAATGCACTTTTAATATCACTTAAACAAAAATTTAATTTTAGTGTGCGAAAACTAGTTCAAGAATACTGAACTAAAAAAAGAAGGGGTGCTATGCTACACCCCTTTGATGTGACACAAGTCATATCTTTTACTTTTTTATACAATTTTAGTCTTATATTGTATCAGTCTAGTACAGTTTATATAATTTAAATTTTATTGAATCAATATCTAGGTTATATTAAAAAAAATTAATGAGTTTAATAAAATTTAAATTATATAAACTATGTCAGAAATTTTATTGAATCAATATTTAAGTTATAGTAAAAAAAATTAATGAGTTTAATAAAATTTAAATTATATAAGCTATGTCAGACTAATATAATATATAAAAAAAAAATTGTGTAAAAAAGAATGAAGATATAACTTGTGTGATTGTGTCACATAAGGGGTATAACATAGCATCCAAAAAAATAATCCCGTGACACTGTAGAGGGAATGGGATGTATTATTTGGGTTTTTCTTATTTTTTCCTTTTTTTTTTTTTTGTCTTTTCCCTGAGTAGTTGGATTCAGTAGTATCTTTGCTCAACGTAGATTAATTGGGCCTTCAATGGCCGGTCCAAAGTTAGAAATATCCAGCCCTTCACCATTTCATGACAAAAATAAAAGGCCTTAAAAAATTGACACTTCTTCTTCTTCTTATTCTTCTTTTTTCTTTTTTTGGGCTGAAAGTATGTTCATTCATCTTGAGAGTTTGATTTATAAGAGGAGAAATGTCTTCAATCATTGCTGAAATTATTAGGAATCATCACTTGACTGTTGGTTGCTTATAGTATTTTGCTCCCAACTCCTCTCGATCAATTTTGGGAAGGTTACTTCTCATAACGCTGAAGGAGGGTTGGGAGCAATTGCAGCTAGTCAGCTATGGCATTTCGCTACTTAACAACTATGATTTGTCCACAGAAACAGAAAGAAAAAGATAATATTCATCTAATAATGCAAAACTTAATTTTTACATCACATGCTGAAATTGTACTCATTGTCACTATAAGACAGAAATATTTCTGATTATGACTATACTGACCCTTCTTGACCATGCATAATCCTAAAACCATTCATCTAACAAGGTGGGGGGAGTGGTGATCTGTTTAACTTTCACATTAAGAGTTTGCACCAAAGTGTTTGATAAGTCAACCTGTATTCCTCATCCCAGCAGCAATGCCATTAATGGTGATAAGCAAAGCATCTCTCAGTTTATGGTTGTCATCGTCACCTCTCAACCTCTTCAATATCTCCACCTGCAACATGTTCATGGGATTGAGATAGGGAAGTCTATTCTCAATTAGCCTCCGTAAGCTCCTATTGTTCTCCTGGAGTTTCTCATGCCCACTAACAACCAGTACAAACTTCCCTGCTGTTATGAGCTCCCTCCTTAGTTCAGCACCAAGCTCTTGCCTCCTCTTTGACACAAGGACTTCATCATAATGCTTGGCTATAGGAATGTCTGCTTTCCCCAGAACCATCTCAATAAGGTCTATTGTAGATCGAAAGAAAGGCCATTCTTTGTACATTGCTTTTAGCTCTTCGGTATGTCCTTTCTCACAAGCACCTTTTAAACCTGCTCCAACTCCAAGCCAAGCTGGAAGAACAAATCTGGTTTGGGTCCATGCAAATATCCAGGGTATGGCACGAAGATGTCCAATTCCTATTGAGCTCTTTCTTCTCGTGGGGCGGCTACCTATGTTAAGGAAGCCAAGCTCTGCTTGAGGTGTGGCTTCATGGAAGTAGGAAATGAATTCTGGATTTTCATAGACTACACTGCGGTAACTCTGGCAACTAACTTTTGAGATCTCTTCCATGAGATTACGCCATTTTTCTTCTCGGGCCGGGTGAGGTGGACGAAGGGTTGCAAGCAGCACAGCTGTTGTGTATATTTCTAGTTGTCTAACAGCTGTCTGTGGCAACCCAAACTTGGCCTGTACCATCTCTCCCTGCTCAGTTGACCGAAGGGTTCCCTGTAATGTAACAGTGACAGACCAGAGGATTATTAGAGCAGTGCTTGTAATTGGTGAAGCAGTTTAAGGGATAAAGTTTTCCTTTCAAACTTATTATGCACATAGTACCTTATCCGAAGCAGAACTGACTCTTGAAGACTAGGATGAATGTGATTTAAAATCCAACTAATAGTTGAGCACACTTGACTTCTAAGTAAATAAGAACTTTCAGAAGCCCTAGCCTCAAAATTTGTTTAGATTACTGGAAGTTTAATGATAGTATAAATAACAAAGTAAATGTCAGAACTCCAATCTTGATAATTATAAAGTTTAGAACAAATATGACAAGTTTCTATGTTAATCATTACTCTATCAACAGCCCAATAGTCCACATGGCTCATCTCCTCCCTCTGACCATGAGGAAGGAGGTCCTTGGTTCAACTAACACCCCAAATCCTGAAGCATGGGACTGGATTCTAGCAATGTACCAAATTCAACAACAACCATTGCTTCTATTAGTTTCAAACAGCTTAAGTTAAAAAAAATAACATTAATAAAGATAAAAGCTATTTATCACTCTAAGTTTCAAAAGGAAAAGAAGATTAGAATTCAAACTTTTAAGGTCTATGCATAACCCACCATCACAGAACCAGGTGGCTGGGACTGAATAGCCAGATATGTGGGGCCGCCACCACGACCAACACTCCCTCCACGGCCATGGAACAAAGTAACCTTGATACCATACTCATTGCAAGCAGCCACAACATCCTCCTGAGCTTTGTAAAGTTCCCAAGCAGCAGTAAAGCGCCCAGCATCTTTCCCAGAATCAGAATATCCCACCATAACCTGCATGTAGAACTTTATTATAACATCACATGAACTTCACAAAAATAACCACAAATTAAATAGAATGAACCTCCAGTAAGAAAGCACCTCTTGATGCCCATTATGGTTCTTAATGATGTGTTCACGGTACCAATCAATTGACAAAAGCTTTCGAATAACTGAACCAGCTGCTCTCAGGTCCTTTACAGTTTCAAATAGAGGAACCACCCGCAGCCTATTTGGGACACAATGTATGTTAGTAAGTTTAAACATTCAAACTGAACTGCAACAGTAATGTGAGTGACGGCAGTCATTAAAACCAATTATCCATCAGTTTACCATAAACCTCTCATAGAGCAGTCACAAACATCAATTTCTCTGCATCCTAAACTTTTTAACCAGTAACAAATAATATTCAGGAGCATCCTACAAATTTTGATATGTAAAGCTCCCCAGGAAAATATGACCCGAAAATAAATGATCAGGAAAATTCTGCAGCTTCATTTTCCAAACAGTTCCATGGGAAAATTGACTTTAAGCCTCTTGGACATGGCTAGTATACAACTGTAGATCTACATATTCATGCATGTATGTATATAAAGAACATAACTAACACACTTTTTTCCAATTTTTATTTAAAAACTAATATGCACATAAAGATATGACAAGAAAAGTAATTTTTTTTATCTCCACAAACCCTTGTCATCAGACCACGACAAAGATAAGTTGCACTTAAATAATATGAACAAGGTGGTTGCATTCTTACGTTCCACCAGGACAAGCTCTTCCCAACTCCCCACTAACAGCAAGCCGTGCATCTTTCTGTAAAAGCTCCACTGCAAGAACATCACTCGCCTGACAATCAAGCAAAGTTCAAAGTCACTAAGTTTTTCAACATATAAGTGAGACCTGGATACTGCCTACCACAATATATAGGATTGAATGCTCATGAAGAATTTGATTACAAAAATTCTCACAAAAAAAAAAAACACCTGGACAGGATTTACAGAAAATCACTTTTCATGAAAAATCAAACACCGCAGGGGAAAAAAAGGAAGGTAGTCATGATTGTCAAGGCACTTTATTCAATTCAAAAAGCCATGTGAGACTGGCATCTAGAATCGATATTACAGAAGCCCTTTCTATTACAAATTTTTATGCATAATTTGTCAGAGTAGTAGCTATACATTTGCAGCCATAGAGATGACATAGGCTCCAAGTGAATCACTCCCTAGCTCAGCGGCAATGCGGAAGGTATCTAGGGCTTCTTGAACATCAGGAGCAACCTAAAAGGGAGATCCAAGTAAGAAATATAAAGTTAGCGACATAGAACAGAAAAAATAAAATGATATGTAGTATTGAGAACTAAAAAATGTATCTATAAAGAGAAAGAAAAAATTACTCAGGGTTAAACTGGTTTTACGTTGAATGACAAGAACACACAAGTCAAATCATTAACATATTTAAAGTTATAAACAATCTATGCCACTTGTTCCTTTTAACTAGAACTTCGATGATGGATCTAGCCATCACTGGGTCTCCAGAATACTTATAGAACCCATATTCTTCATTTAAGAATTTGATTTTTTGGATTCGAGATTATTACACTCCACTTAACTTTTATTTCAATGGGTGGGTATAAAGCACAGAAGAATTTCCATTAATCACTACTTTTTATTAAAAAAATTATGATTGAAACACAGAGCTCCAAATTTTCAACTTAAATACTAAAAACTAGCTTCAAATACAAAGCCACTACTAATTTGACTCATATTCCATGAATAATTCATTGTTTTCACCTCTTCATTCTCAATATAGGTTGGTTTCTCCCATAAGCAGGATTCTCATAATTTGCTACCCCAGAAACAGTATTGATTCTGTTAACTAATAAAAAATTGAAAATTGTAATTGTTTATAGTGAATGAGAGGTAAATCAAAGCCATAAGTCTTAAGTAACTACAATGTATGATCAAAGCCTAAAATATATGCAGCACATCACTTTTTTCAATGAACCAATAGTAATTCTTTTATTGAAAGTTCAACTAAGAAGTTTCTCAAAGTGTGATTGATAGCTCTGATAATCTGATTGACACAAAAAACTGGATTTAGATACTATAAAGAGTTATGAATTAACAGAAACCTCCTATTCCCCTTTTCACCTCAAAAGAACAGAATGGTGGCTACATAACTACTCCAAATTGCCAAATCATACCAAATGAACTTTCGATCCTCAAAAAGATAAAAAAGATAAGAGAATAGCTTCAATTTTCAAACCAGAAACTCTGAAAATTGGCTTGTTTCATTTTTGAAATAGAAAAAGAATATCAGCTTTCCCATCCCAAATAAACTCTAACCATCTCACCTCAATACTAGGAGGAACAAGTGGCCTCTTCCCTTTCAGCTCTCTTGTTAAGAAGTCCAGTTTCTTTTCTTCATCCCATTCACTGTAAGTCCCCATATCCAAATATCTTGTAATTGCATCAAGTGTTTCAGCATGTCTACCCGATTCCTGTCACACAGATAGTTTCAGTCTACAACTGATTATCTAAGCAACAAGAAGTATACAACCTAATCAGACCTGACGTAAATCAAGCTTCATCAACACCATTCCAAAAGTAGCAACTCTTCGTATCAGGTCTGCCAGTCTACCATCAGCTAGCACCCCAGATCCACATGAATGCTGCAGAAATGGAGAATTAAATAATGATTCTGCACAACCTCAAGTGAAAAGAAGAGCAGGAGATAAAGTACCAGAGATTCATAACAGAAAAGCAGAGGTTCCAAAAGTTGATCAGTTGTTTCATAGTAATCAAAAGGATCATATTCACATGGAAGATCCTCAAGAAGAAGCTCCAACCGTCTCCGAGTTTTCAGAAGCTGAACACATGGGAAAGAAGATACATGCATTTACAATCTTATCGTACATCAGTAATCTTAATCCTAAATTTCCTATCAAAATAGAAATATGAAAAATCTACTAGTTACTAACAAAGGTGCAGAAGTGAATTATTCTTTGTAGCACGTCATAAAGAAACCCTTCATGGACAGTTTTGTTGCCTGTTTGGAAACTAAATTTAGTGCTGAAAATAAAAAATTTCAGCACTGATAATATTTGTTAGTGTTTATTTATAAGTAAACAAAGAAAATTTTAACTGAAAAAAAGGCTGAAAGCCAGAAAACACTCAGCATCTAGGAGTTTGCTTAACTCTTTTAGCAGCAACCCTTTCCTTATTTAAATTCTTAAATGATATTAGTTTCCAATGGTACAAATTCATCTAATATATTAAATATCAATAGTTTCCTCTAATAATACACATCTAGGACCAGAAATGAAATCTTTTAAAACGCTACAAATTCATTGCTCAAATTTTTCAAAACATATAATTCAGTAATAAACTTCTAGTACTAGAATTTTCAATTTTGTCAAACATGTGCCAATATTGTTCCAGCAAGAACGCATGTGTGGAAGTGCTGTCCATGCGACTTTACTTCTAAGTGCCATTGTTTCATTGCATTCAGCCCAAAAAAAAAAATTAAGCAATATTAGTTAATTAATTTTCAGACTAACGTCTACAACAACTCATTTGATGTCTCTAAATAACATATGGAAATGCCATGCATCAAGCATATACCAGGTGAAAATACAACCATGTCTCAGAAACCAGCAACATGTAAAATTCATCTTAAACAAACAGCAGACATTGAATGTGAATGTCAGCAGCAATACACACAACTTAGAAGTACTTATCATTGAAGCAAATCAGAAGGGAATACCTTATCTTTTACATTGCCCAGGACTATTCTATAAGGAGCCATTCCAGGACGCTCAGGGAGCTGTGGCTCCAAAAGCTTATGGAAACTGGACTTTCCTATCTGGGATTCTGCAAACATTTTCCTCTGAGCATGTAATTGACTAGAGTTGAAAGAAGGAGAGCGTGAAGATGCAGCTGACGGAGAAGCACTATAATTTGCTGAACTTGTTACTGTTACACACAATTTTTCATTGCGACTCACGGATGTAGTTGAACTTGAAGAAATCACACCATCCTATCAACCAAAAATATATAGATTATTTAGAGATACCATACACATAAGCCTGGATCATGATGCAATGATAGATTCAGAAAGCATAGCATCACAGAAATTGCTCTACCTTTGGATTGGGTGGATTGAGATCAGTTGTAGGAATGTCTAGCCTGGGATACTGAGATTCACCATTTTCTACATGAAATAATACATCCAAGCAAAAACCATTGAGGCAGATAATAACACATGCTTGATTGAAGCAGGGATTTACAAATATCCAAAGAAACAATCAGAAGAACGTGTAAGTAACAAGTTCTTCCTGAGAAACAGGTGGAAAAAAGGAATTCGTTCTATGCCAGCATAAGAATGACTAAAGACAGGAAAACATTATTTCTCATCTGATTTTGGACACAAATAATTACACTTGTGAAATTGCTGCTCATGAACAGAAAAACGAATTACATCTTGGATTAGCAGTGTTTCCTAATTTTCAATACTCATTCACTTAGTGAGAGGCATTCCCTGAATGATATTAGAGGCAGGAAAAAAAAAGGAAATGATAATCTTTTTGAGAGGTTCAAGGAGAAATACAGCCATTGAAGACATTGATCTGAAGAAAGAACTAAAATAGGGAAATTTGAGTATAATTATGTGTACCAGCAAGAGAAGGTAAATGAGCTCTAGCTGGAAGTTGTGTTGGAAGTGCAGAAGCTTGTTGACCATGATGTTTCAACTGACTTCTACCCGGAGACTGATTCCAACTCTCATGGCGGTCCTCAGACAAAGCTTCTGAAGTAGCCAAAGTGACCATCAACTCTTAGAAGTGGATTAAAAGAGTATCAAACATATCTTTGCTAGAACAATAGAGACAAGGCATGCTGTAGAAGAACATTTCATAAATGGGTATCTCCATCTGGTCATGTGAAGACATACAAGGTGCATAAATAGAACTCTTAGCAGAATGCCATGTATATACAATCCCCACTGTCATGTTTATCTATTTTACATTCTGATTCACACCGAAGTATGTTTTACACACCATAGTATTTCTTTTAGAAAACTATTATTCAAAAATAGAGGTATACTTGTCTCATTGTCCAAATGAAAATGGTATCAATGGAAAACTTTCAAAGGAAACCATGGGCAGAAGCTCTCAAGCTTTCACCATCCACATAAGCAAAATTACTAATTGAAATCAATGGTGGATTATTATATCAGCACAAGACTTGAGAGGTCAACATATTTGGAAACAAGAAAATAAATTAAATAAATAAATAAAAAGCCAACAACAAATGTAAATTTTCATAGTTTAAGTGATTAGCATGGCCCAAAACAAAAAGATCTAACCACATAATTTTTCAAGGCATTTCCAAACCAAGAAGAAAATGCCTTAAACACTTGCAGAGGCAACTTCTTTGACATATTGTAGCAATAAAATATGAAAGCAAAGCACAAAGAAAGAAATCATACAGCAGAACGTTCTATTGCCAAAGCCAAGAAAGAAAGCATATAAAAGAATACCATCCATTTAATTGTCTAATGTTCAATTAAGAATGTGATAAGTTTGGCAAACCACTTTGCTTGCATTTCTGCACATGCCTCTGTCCTGTGCTAATTGTTAAGTTCAATCTTTCTGAATAATTCTTTAGTTTCGGCTTTAAAGAGATCAATGACAATCACAGTTCACATAACTAAACAAGTGAGAGTATCAAGGTTAAACTGTACTGACTCTGACACATTCAAATCTACCTGCACACAATGAATCTATAAAGAGTATTCAGTAAACACATACAAAGATAAGTAAATAAATAAATAAAAAGAACTGACAAACCTTCTTCTAGAATTTCATGTACCAATCTTGACAACCTATCATCACACCGGTTCATAGATAGCTCAAATCTGAGGCTATCAACTTCTCGAACATAGAGGTCAATTGCCATCCATCTAGATAAAAGTGAGACATCTTTTGTGACCTGAGAAATAAAAGGAAAACTAATTACAACAGAACCATTATATCTGTCAAGATTTACAACATTAAATTAAAACAAAAACAGTAAGAGTAGCATTCTCTAATAAGAAAACCCCATTCCAACAGAAGACAGAAAATTAGTGGTGGTTTGATGATAATGTTTGAACCACAGACAAACTGACTTCAATACCTGAGCCAGAAGAGCACTTCCTTACACCATCCCATGAAAACCATAAAAGAAAAGGGAAGACGTATTTAACATATACATAGCTCATTTAATTTTCTCTGCCTTTCTCCCTGTTCAGTTAACGTTAAACATACCCTTCCCAGGATGACAAACACATAAGACATATTCTAACTGTCAATTAATCTAGCAGTATTAAAAAGTCAATTATGCTTCCAGTAATAGTAGACTTTTCACCAATTAAAAGAGAGTCCAGAAGATTTAAATCACATAATACAAGTGTAGGCAAATGAAGTTGAACAATCTTAAAAAAAAAAACCCACCTTTGCTGTCACGTTTGGGTTTCCATCTCTATCACCTCCCATCCAAGATCCAAACCTAATAGGAGTGCAAGTTAATGGCAGTGGCTTTCCTGTATGCTGCAAGGGAGCACAAGTTGCATTTACAATCTAAAAGGGGATGAAAGTGTTTAAAACAAAAACATTAAACATTTGGAAAGAATCTAGAAGCCAAATGACACAATTGAAGGTGAAAAACCTTCTTCAAAGCATTGCTGACTCGACGTAAATAATGAGGAACAGCTTTCCACAGTGACTGCTCCACAATATTTAAACCTGGGAAAATTAAAAAATAAACCAAGGGATTCGACAATGCCAAACTATTACTTTTCTGTAGTGAACCAAACCATGCAAGAGAAGACATATCTAACAGTCAATAAGCTTACCAGCCCTGGCTTCATCAACTGGTGTGGGTTTATGACGCCTAAGCTCATCTGTCTGCCATATTGAAGTTATCTCTCTCACCTACCAAAATCATAATGATCTATAAGAAAAATACAAAAGAGGGCGGCAGAAAAAGGGCTATTTCACATTTAGAGAAATAACCCCCAGCCCTGTCACACTACAATGGCTTTCTAGAGTGAAAATACAGTTCAAGAACAGTACCAGATCTTCAATCACCATTTCTTTATCTTCAAGGCTAAGATCAGGTCGATCATTATAATCTAAAAGGTGCTGCATAGAAATTACAAGTTGGTGGTTAAAGACAAAGTGCTTATTATGATATTTGAGATTTAAACATCAAGCATTCAGTACTTTAATTGAGGGCAGAAAAGGTCTACAACTCACAGCAATTCTAATGTGTTTGTACTGTAAGGTACGGCGATTAATTTGTGTGGGATGAGCTGTAAGAACAATTTCAGTCTCCTGTAGCAACAAAAGAAAATTGAATTTAAAGACTACAGGAACTCGCATTATTAGTTACAACACCAGCAATAAAAAGATTATGTTCCACTAATTTGATTAGACAAGAATTGCCTGGAAAGTAAATGATTAATTATTTTTATTTTTGGCCTGTTGAGTGCATTCCACAATTTTCAGAAATCCAAATTGCATTATAGTGATAATGAAAAGTTACTTTCATCCCTACTTCTCAGTCCATGCAGAAGGACAAGAAGTAAGATAACAAAATGGACCTGCTTGCACACTGTCTCATAAAGCTCATCTGGGGTAAGTCCACCCTGCACCAGCTGGTTAAAAGTGTCATCACAAGATTTTGATAAATGTGCCATATTCCTTCCTTTACGAACCCTGCACAAACAGATTTTGTCTAAAAGATAAACTTACCCAGAAAAGGCACAGACGAAGTTATCTGTTGAAAGAAATAAACAAAGAAAAATATTCTAAACATTGCAACACAATCTAAGTGGACCCTCCCTGTTTCCCCTAATTCATTTCATGTTCTGATTTTCCTTTAATTCTATAATCAGAGAGAAAGAGACAGAGTAATTTTGAACTTTTCAGAGTAAAAGAACAACAGAGAGTGACCCAGTTACCTATGATGGGTTTCAGCTATACCCATCAAATTAAGATAATGGCTAAAGGCACGAGCGATGGTCAAAGCTTCTTCTAGTGTCATATTCGATATCTCAGAAGCCAACTGCTTCTCAAGCAACTCTGCCGTGTCCTCGATCCCTGCTTGCCTCATATTACAAGCACTCTGCACAGAAAGAAATCTCTGTGATAAGGAGTTTCCACATTTTAGATCTCTAGCCCCTTAAAGTTTCTACTTGCTAACGAAATGCGGAAACCAAGAAGAATTTCAAGCTTTAAATAGGAGATTTTCCACTCTTCAGCTGAGTTGAGTTTTTCTTTGACATATTAACTCGCATGCATCACGAAATACCAAATGCATTTTCCGTTTAAATCTTCCATTTTCTCTGTCCACTTTCTCAGCAACCAGACAATAATGAAAAACCAATTCAAAAGAAAAGTACCAAAGGTCCAAAGCAATAGGTAAATATTCAAAGGAGTACCCAGAGCAAGCAAAAACCCATTAACAAGAAGAAAATGGATATGGAGAAAAACGAAAACCTCAGCAAGAATTCGGGTCCTTTCGAGTTTCGCCACGAAGTTACTTCCAACCTCTCGATGTAAAACGTCAAGGAGAAGATTGCCGAGCAATTTACAGTCATCATCAAAGCCCTGGAACGAGATTTCCTCAGCTATGCCTATGTCGTCCGTGGCGTCCGTCATTGTTACTCAACGAACCCACCAAAACACTCTCAACACTGAAGAGAAAAATGTGCAGAGTGGGAGGAAGAAGAAGAAGATGGGACCGGTGGATAGTGAGAGAGAGAGAGAGAATGGGTTGGTGGTGGTGGTACTGGTACTGGTACTGGTATGTGTGTACGGACAGCGTTTCCGTTGGGTGGCAAGGAGAAAGGTGGGACCTACGTTTACCGTATAAGGTGCGAAGGAAGAAGCAACAAGTGGCATCCACGGCGGGAAGGAAGGAGCAGTTGAGATTTTCTGGTGGGACGGAAACTCATGTGACTGTAAGTGGCTATGTGAGAGAGAGTCACCAGGTGATGAGTCCGCAAAATGTGGCCCTTTTCTTTTTCTAATCAACCATTCCTTTTAAACAGATTTTTATGCCAACTATTTCAATTCAAGCAATTATAATGTGACAAATTATTCTTTCACCAATCATAATGTGTAAATATGTTTTATCAACTTTATAGATTACGGATATTGATATTACATGAGTATGTCGTACAATATTAATATTTTTGAGTTTAAATCTTTAGATTTATACTTATTGGAAAATATTTACTAATTACTTTTTATGTCCTAAATAGATATTAGTTTCATATCTAAAGAGTGTGAGAATATCCTAAATATAAATCAAAAAAAATATAACATTAACATAATAAATATACATAATTTTTATATTTTATTATATATAAAATATAATTTATTTTATTTTTTTAAATAAATTTAAAATTAATTAAAAAACATATTACATAAATACCAAAAATATATCAAAAAAAAACATCCCATAAATTATTGTCAAGTCCAAACCTGTACACATACAGGGGCAGAACGGGCAGCTGCACCCCAAGTTCTAAATTTTTCCCATTAAATTCATGTATAAGTCTTAATTTTTTTTGCCATCATATAATAAAAAAAATTATCACTTAAATTTAAATGTTCTAGTTACGCAAGTGTATAATGCTGTGACTGAAAATGATTATTAATAGCAGGATTAGAGTGTGCTAAGTACGATGTTTGACTATAAAACGTAGAACTCAACAAATAATGTTGCTTCATTTCTTATAGGAAAGGAGAACATAGGACAAAAAGGGGTTTTGGTTCTTTGTTAATCTTTCCAAAGTTTTGCTGAGTCACAGTTATTTAACTACTAGTACCAACATGGCCAATACAGAAAAACTATGGTGGATAACTACGAAGATAGTAGGAATTGGGCACTAATAATTTAGTGGTTAATCATTATTATTAGACATCCTTTAACCACTAACGTTTCGTAGTATTGATGACGTGTGCATTTCACATGCCAACATCACTATCTTAAGTACAATAACTTAGTTAATCTAATCTAAGTTCAATTATATGGCCTAAACAAATATAAGTTGTATTAAATAATCACTAGTGTTGATGCAAGTTGCAAGAATATGATGTAAGACATAGAGGCACATAACAAGTGATATTTTTCTTTTTTAAGTTCATGTAAGTTTTATAATTGAAGTATTTTTTTATCTTTACAAATTGAACTAACCCGTTAGCACTGGGTACTTTCTAGAAGATAAAAGGCTTAAATGTAGTTTTGGTCATCCTATTTTACTTAAATGAACGATTTGGTCTCCCAATTTTAAAAAACTACAAAATAGTCCATATTGTTTAGCATGACGTTGCACTTTTGGTCTAAGACACTAACGTTGTCTAAAATTTGACTGTGAATCTTACATGGCATAGACGTGACAACTATCAATATAACAAATGTCCTTCTAATGTCTATGCCACGTTAGCCTCACCGTCAACTTTTGGACGGAGTTAGTGTCCTAGACCAAAAGTGCAACTTAGGGGCAAACAATAGGGACCATTTTATAATTTTTTAAAATAGGGGACCAAATCGTTCATTCAAGTAAAATAAGAAAACCAAAATTACATTTAAGCCAAGATAAAAATGTTTTCATTCCCATCAAACTTTAGTTCTTTCACAAATTAACATCTTTAGGTTGTAATTTTAACAATTAAGTAGTTGAATTTTGATAAATTTATCAATAAACACTTCAATATATTTATATTTTTATTAAGTTTCTCAATTCATGATTGTTAACAAAAATTGGAGGTAATTTTCTAGTGAAAGATTTTTCAAGATTCGGGTAGTTAATAACTATAAATAAAAGGTGAAGTAGTAGTTTGGAAAGGGAGAAAGTAGAAAGTGGAAAATGGAAAATGCACAATTTCCTTTCTAAAAAGGTAGGTGAGGTAGTTGAAAACCCGTTTCCCCTTTTAGGTGAAAATCACAAGTTATTTGTGAAATTTAATTTTACTACATACGCATTTTGAGAAAACCATTATGATCCTGTGACTCATTTCAAATTCACCAGATTGAAAAAGCAGAATTAGATGACGAAACTCGTGAAGTTAAGTACATAAAAATGGTTGCTATTTAGGTGCAACATTGTTATTAGTTAGTATGCTTTTCCTAGTCCTTATTTTTCTGTGAGCTTTTCCATTCATGCATGAATCCCAATGAAAATTAAAAAAAAAAAAAAATTTATATATGCCTGAATCTGATGGGTAGGTAATAACAATGTCAATTAAACCAATACTTTTTTTAGGGCAATTTAAATCACAAATTTAAAGTTAGGCATGTGGACAATCTGTGAATGACCTATTGGGCAAAGTGGCCACATACAAATATCTCTCAGGTCCCTATCAAAAAAGTCATGAATCGTTGATTTGATGTCATTATGGTATATTATAAATGTGAGTGACATGGTCCGCGGGTAAGGATTAGCATCTTCTTCGGGATATCCTAACATATAATTCAACTAAATCTTTTCACTATTGCTATA
This sequence comes from Cercis canadensis, assembly GCA_003255065.1. NCBI lineage: Eukaryota > Viridiplantae > Streptophyta > Magnoliopsida > Fabales > Fabaceae > Cercis > Cercis canadensis. The sequence continues at coordinate 14,184 of QAOA01007631.1, read as the reverse complement.
TAGATGGGGTGTCACAAAAATAAATTAGCTATTTTCATTATATATAGACGAATCTAAAAACAATTTTATGGGGACAACCTATAAGAGTGGGGAAGCTAAACTAAAAAAAAAAAAGTGAGAATCTCAAAAAAAAATTTAAGAATTTTAATAAAAAAAATTAAAAGAATTTGGAAGCATGGGCGCTAGTGCCTTTGGTGGCCCCCACTAAATCCGTCAAACTGTATACACATATCAATAGAGTTGGTTTAGTTAATAAGTATTGAAGTATAATTTGTTTGTAAAATTTAAGAATGATTCTCATTGTTAGTAATTTTTTTGATAGGTGATCTTTAAGTATCACTGTAAATGTTCGTTAAAACTTATAACATTCTATAGTCTTAAAATATACACGATAGCCTCCCTCTCCGCCTAAATTTTTCAATACAAAAAATAGATACTAATAAAGATTGGTTCAATTGAAAAGGATTAAAGTAGCTTAAAGGCTGATGTCATTTCCCACTGCTAACATCATGATCCACCCTATACTTTTCAAATTGAAGGCAGATATTATCAAATTGATTTTCAAATGCAAGCTTTGTCTTGGGCCATCAAATCCAAATACAGGCAAGTCGTACGAAACTTGGGTTAGGTTTTGAGGAAAGTTTACGTACAAGTAGTACATGGGCCAGTCTCGAATACATTGGGTAAATGTTTTCAAGAAACATATATATTGGGTACTTAATCTGGCCATTGATCCAAACTAATATCATGATCCAAGGCCCTAGAAAGAGCAGACTACTACTCACGTTTGCATGTTTTTTTCCCCAGTAGTGTGCAGTGACCAAATAATTGTTTCATCATACTTACACAACTACTAGTTCAAGAGGAGAGAGTAGTGACACGTAAGAGAAAAAANTCACAAATTTAAAGTTAGGCATGTGGACAATCTGTGAATGACCTATTGGGCAAAGTGGCCACATACAAATATCTCTCAGGTCCCTATCAAAAAAGTCATGAATCGTTGATTTGATGTCATTATGGTATATTATAAATGTGAGTGACATGGTCCGCGGGTAAGGATTAGCATCTTCTTCGGGATATCCTAACATATAATTCAACTAAAAATCTTTTCACTATTGCTATATAGATGGGGTGTCACAAAAATAAATTAGCTATTTTCATTATATATAGACGAATCTAAAAACAATTTTATGGGGACAACCTATAAGAGTGGGGAAGCTAAACTAAAAAAAAAAGTGAGAATCTCAACAAAAAAAATTAAAAGAATTTGGAAGAGTGGGTGCTAGTGCCTTTGCTGGCCCCCACTAAATCCGTCACTGTATATACATATAGATAGAGTTGGTTTAGTTAATAAGTATTGAAGTATAATTTGTTTGTAAAATTTAAGAATGATTCTCATTGTTAGTAATTTTTTTGATAGATAATCTTTAAGTATCACTGTAAATATTCGTTAAAACTTATAACATTCTATAGTCTTAAAATATACACGATAGCCTCCCTCTCCGCCTAAACTTTTCAATACAAAAAATACATACTAATAAAGATTGGTTGAATTGAAAAAGATTAAAGGCCGATGTCATTTCCCACTGCTAACATCATGATCCACCCTATACTTTTTCAAATTGAAGGCAAATATTATCAAATTGATTTTCAAATGCAAGCTTTGTCTTGGGCCATCAAATCCAAATACAGGCTAATCGTACGAAACTTGGGTTAGGTTTTGAGGAAAGTTTACGTACAAATTGTACATGGGCCAGTCTCGAATACATTGGGTAAATGTTTTCAAGAAACAAATATATTGGGTGCTTAATCTGGCCATTGATCCAAACTAATATCATGATCCAAGGCCCTAGAAAGAGCAGACTACTACTCACGTTTGCATTTTTTTTTCCCCAGTAGTGTGCAGTGACCAAATAATTGTTTCATCATACTTACACAACTACTAGTTCAAGAGGAGAGAGTAGTAACACGTGAAGAGAAAAAAAAAATAAAAATAAAAGAGCGAGTAACATTATTTTTAATTGGCACTCTCTCAAAAAAAAAATACTCTCAATTAGTTGTATTGTATATAAGTAATTAACATTTTTATTTTTGGTAAACTTATGTAGCGCCATTTTATATAGTTGTAAAAATCACATTATTTAAATAAAAATTGCATGGGACTAATTATTACATCATTGTACTCAAGTGAAAATTGAGCAACCTAACCTAGGTGAGGTCAAGTTATGATGAGGATTAAAAATTGAATTATTATGTAAAAGACTTGGCAATGGTTTCAATAAATTGTTTTTCTTAGAAATTTTCTCAAAAAAAATAATTAAATATTTTAAAAAGAAAAAGGGAATTTACTTGGAGTCCAAGCAGTAGGAAAGTGGGAGGTGATTGCATTGAAAGTGGATGATTTCAATTTTTTAATTCACAGTTGGGGGATTCTTTTTGCCTTTTGGAGTTAGGGGGAAAAAAAATAATGCAACGTGTCAATTAATTACAGAAGGCGAATCGTGGATTTCGATATAAAGTGGGACCCGTTAAATTTTGTCATATTTGACTGAAACCTTTTGACTGTAGAAAAGGCTAAGCGGGAAAATCAAACCGTTTTTCTTTTCATCATATAAAATTATAAATGGAGCAAAGCAGAGCAGAAACCTGTTCAAACTCAACGAAGAAAATGGAGAACGGAGAAGCGGCGCCGGTGCCGAGGGTAGCAGTGGTGGTGTTTCTCTTGAAGGGTAGATCCGTCCTTTTGGGTCGCCGGCGCTCCTCCGTCGGCGACTCCACATTTGCTCTTCCCGGCGGCCACCTCGAGTTTGGTCAGTTTCTCTCTCTGGATTTTCTTTTTTCTATTTTTATTTTCTCAGCTCGTTGTTTGTTTCTCGAGAAACTTTGTTTAAGATTTTCCGATTTCAGGAGAGAGCTTCGAAGAATGTGCAATTCGAGAAGTTAAAGAGGAAACGGGGTTGGGTATAGAGAAAACAGAGCTGTTAACGGTCACAAACAATGTACTCTTGGAGCAACCCAAGCCCTGCCACTACGTGACCATTTTCATGCGAGCGGTGCCGGCAGATGCAGAAGAAAAGCCCCAAAATCTTGAGCCAAACAAGTGTGATGGGTGGGATTGGTATGAATGGGAAAATCTCCCAAAACCCCTGTTTGGGCCTCTGGAAAAAATGGTGAAGGCTGGTTTTGAGCCCTTTCCGCTCTAACTGATTTATAGTTTCTTTTTGTACCACTTATATAGCCAATCTATGATGATTTATTTGGAAGGGATGAGATATTCAAATTTTAGTTACTCGTTGGTACTTATTTTATTTGGCCTATCTATTAATTCCTTCTCAATTGGATTCAGGTCTTGTTTTACCACATTTGTGTTTTGAACAATGTATAAGATTGTTTACACTTTCTTTTGAGACTATCACGTTATTCACCAAACTGCCAAACAAGCATTTAAAGGATAATTAACATTTTGTTATGAAAATAATGTAACATATGGGTTTCTCGAACAAAGTCATGGTCATTTCTCGAGCAATTAAGGAATGGAATTCATGTCTTACTTAGCCATGTCAATATGCTTGTTTAGTGGCTTCCCTTTCAATTGACAAATTTTGCAAGCCGTTTGGTTTTTCAAAACTGGACTGGTTCATCGATTCACGCCGGTTTAGACGGTTTTCACTGGTTTTAGGCGGTTTAGGTGTATGAATCGGATTGATTTTCTTATTGAGCACCAATTTGGTCCGATTTTTAAAACATTGTTATAAATAAGTAAAGCGTGTAATTGAATACACTATAAAATATTTGAATTAATCGCGTGTCTATTATTCATAAGAGAAGACTTGGAAAAATGTGAAATTGAATATATTTTAGAGTTTAAAGTATGTTTATTTTGAATACGTTTTACGAAATAAAACGTGTTTAAAAGAAATACGCTTTAAGAGACATAATAATAAAAAAAAAAAAAAAAAAAAAAAAAAAAA
>QAOA01007615.1:105907-117698 GCA_003255065.1 Cercis canadensis | reverse complement strand
TGCTTTTTTTTTTTTCCATATTATAACTATTCCAGTAGCTTCCTTTTACTTGCTTATCACTTTTTCTTTTTATTTTTTTTTACATTGATTTGAGTTTTGACTAAAGTTGATGTGATTCTTTGTTTTTGGTATCTTTATTTTGGGTTTCACGTTTTGTCTTTCTTCTAGTTTAGGTTGGTTTTGTTTTTTCTTTTGTTGTTGTTCTAATATGTTTATTTTTTTCTTCATGGGTTGATCCATGCATCTTGGTAGGCTTTTTTTGTCTTAGGCTGAACTATTAGTAAAGATGGGGTCAAATTCGAATTTGGCTTTAAGTTGTTTTATTTGTGTTATTGGGCTTAAGTTTCATGTTTGCTGATAGGTCTTTTCTTTTGTTTGGGCTAATTTGTTTAATTTCCTATTGCTTTGTCTGAGGCCCACGAAATGGGCTAGGTCCATTATATTTACTTTGTTGAATGGGTCAATCACTTGTGTTTTAGCCTTATTTGGTGCTGATTAGGCCAAAATTCGAATTGGGTCAGTCCATGTGTGTGTTTAATTTCACTTCTTTACTTATTTAGATTAGACCTTTATTTTAGTTTTTTTTTTTGGATTAGATTATTTTACTTATTTACTTATTTATTTTAATTTTAATTTTTTTTGTTGTTTTCTTATTTATTTTATTTTTATTGTATTTTTAGATTATTTTAATTGTTTATTTATTTATTTATTTTAATAATTTCGTTTTTATTTTATTTTTACTTTATTTTTCTTCTTTCTTTATTTAAATGGTTTAATTAAAATAAAATTAGAAGTGAATTCATTTTTTTTTAAAAAAAACATATATCATGCATTCTTATATTAATTTAGTTTAATTTGTACGAATAGTATCCAGATGCCTCTTATTTATCAAGGGATGGATAAGAGCGACTTACCCCCATAGGGGTGGCTCTCTTATCTACCTAAGGTAAGGATAAGCGCCACTTTAAAAACTGAGAAGCGTGGGAACAAAGTGGAAGGATTAAGACGCGATTAGATTCATGCATAACATAATTTTAACTTGAAAGTTTTGAATGTCTTTTTTAAAAAAATAAAATAAAAATTCCTTTTGAATCATTGCAAACTATGCGAACTTTGATCTCTAATTAGGGTACGTAGGCATTCGAGGGTGACGAATGAAGTCCCATTGTGAATAATCACCTTTTTTTTTTCTTTTAGGGATAAAATAAATACAATTAAGCCATTATTTAATTTACACAATTAAGTTTAGGTAACCGTCATTTAGACGGGTGTTATAGGGTGCCTAACACTTTCCCTATACACAATTAGACTCTCGAACCCTCTCTGGTTCGTAGACATATTTTTTTTTTGAATTAAAGGGTTTTCCAATTGTTCCCCGACTTTTAATACAATTGGTGGCGAGTTTTCATTTCGAAAACTAAATCTCTTTTATTTAAGTCATTTCCGTTATAGCGACCTCCGGATACGTTATGATAGTTTGGCTACTCCACTAAGGATTTTCGAGAGTCAAGCCTAAAAATTAATTGTGCAAAATAAATATGGCCTTTTTCGTATTTTCTTTATCTCATTGTTCATTTAATTTTTATTCTTTATTTCATGTATATATTTAGTATATATTTTTGTTTCACATTTGTAAATAATTGTAGTATAGTATGTGCTCTTTTGCAGTGAGTAGATGTAGGATGATGTTTGTTTGCTTTCCCTGCACACACAAAACACTAACACTCATACCTCACACACTTTCTTTGGCTCTATACCCGAGTCACATTTAAACTTAGGGTTAGATAGGGAGTAAGCATTATCCGAAAGGGGCTAAGTACCCTTGCGATTTATGCAAAGCTCTCACTTGGATTGTAACTTGTCCTTTTAACATGAGTAAATAGAGAGGCTCTACCTTTCGTCTATTCATGCTAACAAGACAAGGTCACCATCATTCTGATGAGAGGCAATCTGTAGTACCTTGGACTTTAAAGATGTAGCATTAACCTAATAACCACGCACTTCATTTGACTATATAAGCCCTCCTTTAGGTTAGATCATGACCACTAAGTTAGAATTCTTGAGCTTAAATGTCAACCTTTTCTTAAGACAATAGGGGAAGCATCATTTCTTTCTTTTTATTTTTGTGTCATTTTACCCGCTTTATTTCTCATTTGTAAATACACTGCAAATTTTTTCTGACAAGGTTTGGTCATATTTTTTTTTTTAACTTTTTAGCAATAATCCATAAGAGGTTGAATTGTTAATATGGCCAGTCGAGATCCTGTTTTTGAAAATTTTAAGATTTCACGAGTTTTCATAAGGAATATGGCATCACTACCAATTGAAGAGAGAGATTGTTTACCTAAGGGACATCCTAGCACATTGCCTAAGAGGCTTTGAGTCCATGTCAAAGTCAATGATGTGACCGAAGTAGACCGTTTTTTCAAATCACTACCTATTGATGAAAAGACAGCTTTTAATAAGAAATACGGAAAGATTTGGGACTTGTTGAAGGTTGAGGTACATGAGATAGTCGTGGTTACCATGTTAAATTATTGGGATCCTTCATACCGTTGCTTGACTTTTGGAGTCATTGACACGACCCCGACCATTGAAGAGTATGCCTGTATGCTGAATTTGCCATTGACTACTCAAACCAAGGTGTATACTCACAACAATAATAAAGTTGCTTTGGGAAGGGTTGCTGAGTGGCTAGGTGTATATGTTGACATGGTGAAAAGTAAAATGATTCTAAAGGACACTAGCATGAGGGGTTGGCCTATGGCTTTCATAATACCTAGTCTACAAAATTTTCTTGACAAAAAGGAATGGGGAAAGCTGAGGGATCTGATTACTTTATGTATCTACGGACTTATTTTATTTTCATCTGCCAAGAATGCTATTAGTCTTTTAGCCGCTGATGTGTTTCAACAAGTTCTTGAGCACAAGATTAATCCAGTACCCGCCATATTGGTCGACACATTTGGAGCTCTAAATTTTTGTCGAAGGAAAGACGAGGGTAAACTCAAATGTTGTTTACAACTTTTATTCGTCTGGCTCTTCTACCATGTTCAAGGAAAAAATTATCCACGATTGACCAATTTTGGCTTTGGGATGGAGTTCATAAGAAAATTTACTGAATTGAAGATTGTGAAGGAAGATCGAGACTTCTGGTTGAACCGTTATATTGGTATTAATGAAGGAAATTTTACATGGCGTTCTCATTGGTCTAAAGGGCATGGCATATTGGTTCGTTGCAGAGATTTTTTGTATGTGCCATTGATGGGTACTCGAGGTTGTGTGGCCTACACGCCTACACTAGTCTTGAGGCAATTCGAACACCTTCAATATATTCCTTACACTAAAAGACTTGTTGAAATGGAGTTCGAGTACGATTCTCAAGGGAGTGAAAATAACTTGTATAAGGTTAAGAAGGCTTGGGAAAGATTATCATTCCGACAAGAAGACCCATGCTCCGATACTGATGAGGCAATTACTTTGTATGGTACTTGGGTCCGAGAGAAAGCTAGAGAGGTCGTAGTACCACATGTTGCTACTATTTCTCATCCACCTCCTTTTGAAGTGTTTGCTCGCGATTTTGAGGCTGAATTTGCTATGAAGAAAAAACTTAGAGAAGAAGAAATGAAAAGAAAATTAGATGAAGTAGAAGTCGAAAAGAAGAAATTGCTTGAAGAACGGGCTCAGCTCACTAAGAGATTAGCAAGAGCAGAGAAAGAAAAGAGAAAGTACCAAGATGTCGCTCAGAGTGCCTCATTGAAGCAAATTGAACAAATAGAGAGACAAATCCATGAGACAAGAGAAGTGGCGAAACACAGACTTGAACAGATGGGATGTCTTAAAGCAAATATTGAAGAACTAGAGGAAAATCTAGAGGAAGAAAAAGAGGTTCACAAACAACAAATGGAAAATTGGGAGAATGGGTATGAAAATATGAAAAAGATGAAAACCCAAGAGGAAGAAGATAAAGAGTTTTTACTTGTCAATGCGAAGACATGGAACACCAAAATACTCGCTTGGGCAATGCTTTTCAAAAGGCAAGAGAGATGGTGACACTTTAGAAGCAACAATATAAACTTTTGAAAGAGAAAAAAGAAATGGATAAAGGAGGTGACGCTTTGGAGATTGAAAAATAGAAGAAGCGGTTTGAATATTTGATGGAGAATTCCTATAATAAGGTAGAGAGGTTGAGACAAAGAGTTCAAGAGGTCGAAGCTCACACGACTCCTTTTGCATTACCTACCAGGGATTTGGAGAAACTTTTTGAAGAATGCAAGAGTATTTTAAATGATATAGCACAGCTATGAGCTTCTTGATGTACTTGAACTACAATCATTAATGAAATGTGCCTTGTTTTTATTGGACCAATCTCTCATGTTAGTTGTATGTGTTAATTTTTCTCGTTATGTCAAAAATATTCGCGAATATTATCATGGTCATGTTTTTCCGTAAGGAACTAAAGTTCCTGCCGAAAGATAAGACTTATATCCCACGAAAGTACCCGTGAAGAAGATGAATTTTAAAATTGATTGCTTAAAGGACTCGTCCAAGCCATATTAACAATCTGTCTTCTTAAGAGATTGCTAAAATCTTTTTATTATTTTCATTTTTACTCATTTATTCTTTATGTTTTCTATTCATTTTTATCGTCCATTAGGGGATTAAGACATCATTGATCTTGCAAAGAAAGCGCGGTTCAATCAAAAAGGCTTTGTGAAAAAATCAATCAAACTCAGATCTAGGACTGTTACTATCATGGACGGAACTCAGGAATTAGAGAGGGATTTAGGAGTTGAGTTGGATGGAATGAAGGAACAGATGAATGAGATAAGGAGTTTACTTATTGAGAGTTTGAAACTAAAAGGGACAACTGAAGGCCCGAGTCATTCTGACTTTCTCCCCATATCCCAAGTAGCACCACTGCTAACTTTTCCTGCTCATGAGCAAAATGTTACCACAGCTCAATTCAATTCCATTTGGGGCATGCCTCTCATCTAATGACACCCGCAGCAATGGCCGCCCAGGGATTGGACCCTAATTCCACTATCCCACCTACTACCCAACCACCTAAATTTCGATTCACCGCTACCTTACCTAAAACAAAGCCTACCACAGAGACTTCCTTTAATCCAAGTGGACACAAAGGAAACTTATACACTTACACTTGACCGATCACATTCTGTTTTTAATGTGCCCACCCAAAATCCATCAGTGACAATGCATGTTGAGAAAGAATCTAAGGAGTACGAAAAAGAAAAACAAAAAGAGAAATTGTTGACTTTAGAGGAGAGGATTAGAGCTATGGAAAGAACTAGTTCATTCGGGGTTGTGGGTGTCAAGCAATTACATCTTACTACGGGAGTGTCAATTCCTAGAGATCTTAAGCTCCTTAAGTTTAAGAAGTATGATGGGACTGGTAACCTGAAGTTTCATTTGGTCTCTTATATTACGGAGATGGCCGCTATAGAGGAAGATGAGAAGGTGTTGATTCATTTCTTTCCAAAAAGTCTCACTGGTGCTGCTTATAATTGGTTTATGAACTTAGACCGCACCAGGATAAGAAGTTGGGCGGATTTAGCAGATGCATTTCTAAAGCAGTACAAGTTCAACTATGATACTGCTCCTACAAGAGAGCAATTGAAGAACATGCAGAAGAAAGATGAATCTTTCAGGGAGTATGCCCAGAAATGGACGACCTTGGCTTTTGAAGTTCAACCTCCACTCCTTAACTTTGAATTATGCTCCATTTTCCTAGATACCTTAAAATCCTCATATTTAGAGTTGATGGCGGGTTGCCCTTTCCATGATTTTGCTGATATTATCAAGGCTGGGGAAAGAATAGAAGGACTAGTGAAAGTTGAAAAGTTACAAGGAATGAGTACTGAAGGTAATAGTTTTGGCCAGAAGAAGGTAGGTTTTCAAAAAACGAAGGAAGGAGAAGTGAACTGGATACAAACACCGGGAACCTACCAATACCCTTAACCTAAAAGACCGTCATTTCCACCATTATATCATGTTAATGCTATCCCTCCAGCTTATCCCCAATCCATACCAAATCATCAATATCCTCAAGCACCCTTCGTTCCCACTTACCATAATACACCTCTAAGTTTCCCAGTATCAAGACCACCATTCAGGCCAAATTATCAGGGGTATAGAAACCAGCCACGTTCTTTACAAAGAGATGAACCGTTTCCAAACATCCCTATTACTAGAGCCGAATTGTTCAAACAATTTTTTGAGGCTCATGTAATAGCTCATAAACCTTTACAACCAATTCAGCTACCATTCCCTCAATGGTATAACCCAAGCCTCAAGTGTGATTATCATCGAGGTATTGTGGGACATTCGATTGAAGATTGTCCGGGGTTTAAGTTTGCTGTGTTAAATTTGATCAAACAAGGTGTGATCAAAATTGAAAAAATTGGGAGAGGGCCTAATGTAAACAATAATCCTTTGCCTAACCATGAAGCGAGACCAAGGATTAATGCTATACTTGAAGGAGTTAGGGAAGTTCGAAAGATTACTCAGATAAAGACTCCCATGAGGTTAATACGGGAAATACTAAGATCAGCCGGATGTAGTTTGGAAGGTCCTTTTAGACCGATAAAAAAGGATGATCAATATGATAAAGATTCTTTCTGTGAACATCACCAGAGTATTGGGCATGATATAGAAAGGTACTGAGAATTCAAGTGTGGAGTTCAGAAGCTGATTGCTTTAAGAGTCTTAAGGTTTGAGAAGAGAAGTGAGGAGAATCAGAAGGAGATTAACATGACTGAAGAAGAACAACAACGTGGGGCAAAACCTTTTGTCCTTAAAGTTTTACCTAATCCCTCAGCTAGCCAAGCTCGGCCAGAGGTGGTCATTCAGGTGCCAGCACCCTTCTCTTATGAAAGCAATCATACCGTGCCTTGAAAATTACAGAGTAAAAATAGTTAACACTAAAGAAGAAAATCCAAGGAGTTGCGTAGAAGAAAAGGAGAAAGAAGAATCAGGCACAATTACCAATGTGGTAGGGACTAGTGGTTTGACTAGAAGTGGATGGTGCTACTTGCCTGAAAAGATTGAGCACCAAATAAAGGAGAAAGGGAAAGCCATGGTTGATGAGAGAGAACCATATTTGGCAAAAAATGATACTCAAGGAGAAAATAGGGAAGAAGAAGAATTTTTGAAGATAATGAGACAAAGTGAATACGATATAGTAGAACAAATGAAGAAAACTCCTGCTCTTATTTCATTATTGTCTCTTATCATGAGCTCTGAATGTCATAGACAAGCATTACAAAGGTTCTTACAGCAAGCCTATGTACGGCCAGACATAACCGTAGAGAAATCTGGAGAGATGGTAAATTTTATCAAAAACTTTAGCACAATCTCTTTTTCTGAAGAAGAGCTGATGCCTGGTATGAGTGCTCACAACAAGGCGTTCATATCACGCTTAAGTGCGATGACTATATTGTAGCTAAAGTTTTAATTGATAATGGGTTTGCGCTAAATGTGCTACCTTATTCTACCCTCATGCAATTACCAGTTAATGCGTCCTGCATACGAGAAAGTAGTATGGTGGTAAGGGTTTTTGATGGAACAAAGTGTGAAGTACTTAGGGATATCTCTCTTCAGTTAGAGATCGGACCAGATAAGTTTGATGTTCTATTCTAAGTGATGGACATAGAACCTGCACATACCATGTTACTGGGTAGGCCCTGGATCCATGCTGCGGGAGTGGTGTTGTCTACATGGCATCAAAGACTGAAATATGTGAATGGGGGAAGGGTGATAATTGTTAAAGGAGAGGAGGAGATGCTGGTAAGCAAGCCCAGCTCATTACCATATGTTGAAGCAGCGGAGCAAGCATTTGAGTCTTCTTTCCAATCTCTAGAGATAACCCAGCATGATGATAAAGGTTTACCAAAGAAAGGGGAAGTTAATCAAGTTGTAGTGAAAATGATGAAGAAGAGCGGATTTCAAAAAGGAAAAGGCTTGGGGGCAAATCTGCAAGGTATCAGTGAACCCATTGTGCTTCCAAAAAATGAAAGTAAACATGGGTTGGGGTATGAGCCTTCCATGGAAGAGTTCCTGAGATGGCCAAGAAAACATCATAAAACTAGACTTCCTCATCTGCTAGAAACTTTTGTGCCATCAACTGAGTTGTCAATTGTGGATCATAGGCACATGGTGAATACCCTAGATGGTTGCTCTAAGAAGAATTGTTGGATTCGGCTTTGCGGAGATTTAGAAGAATTGAATAACTGGGAGATTAAGCCGATACCAGATGTAGTCCTCTTTAAGTAATATCTGTTTATGCCATATTTATTTCTTTTGACTGAAGTCCAAAGTCACTTGAATTTTATCTTTATTATGTATTCGATCATATTTTATTCAAAAAAAAAATTAATAAAATAATTTGTCATAGAGTTTTCATACATTTTGGCATCCTTTTGCTTTTTCTGTCTTTCTTACCTACTTTCCATCTGTTTATTCATCTTAATTCTTGTTATGTTCTAACTTATTCTCAGGAGTCTTGCTAATATAGATCTAATGTCTCAAGTAGAAGCTCATGTGTCTCCAATACTTGATTCTCATATTGCATTGGGTGAAGACGATTACTGCTTTGATGAAGATTTAGATCTTTCTGGTAAATTTGAGAAAATGATTGAGTCGGCTGAAAAAGCGATACTTCCTCAAAATGAAGAGATTCAAATCATAAACATGGGTACAAAAGATGAGAAAAGAGAATTGAAGATTGTCGATAACCCAGAAAAAGAGGAAATGATTGTTCTTTTCAAAGAGTATAGTGATGTATTTGCTTGGTCTTACCAAGACATGCCTGGTCTTGACCCTAACATTGTGTCCCACAAGATTCCGCTATATTCAGATTGCAAGCCAGTCAAGCAAAAGTTGAGAAGAATGAGGCCTGAAATGTCTAGTAAGATAAAAGAAGAGGTGATCAAGCAGATTGAGGCTGGTTTCTTAGAAGTATCAACTTATCCGGAATGGGTTGCCAATATAGTTCCAGTGCCTAAAAAGGATGGTCGAGTACGAATGTGCGTGGATTTCCGAGATCTGAATAGAGCCAGTCCGAAAGATGATTTTCCTTTGCCACACATGGATGTGCTTGTGGACAGCACGGCCAAAAATCACCGGTATTCTTTCATGGATGGGTATTCGGGGTACAATCAGATTCCAATGGCTGATGAAGATAAAGAGAAGACTACGTTCATCACACATTGGGGTACCTATTGTTATAGGGTAATGCCATTTGGGTTGAAGAATGCAGGAGCTACCTATCAGAGGGCCATGGTCACACTTTTTCATGACATGATACACAAAGAAATCGAGGTTTATGTGGATGATATGGTGGCGAAGTCAAAACAAGGAGAAAGCCATGTGAATGTGCTTCAAAAATTGTTCGAGAGGTTAAGAAAATACAAGCTAAGATTGAACCCAAACAAATGCACTTTCGGTGCGACTTCTGGTAAATTGGTAGGGTTTATCGTTAGCGAAAAAGGAATTGAAGTAGATCTAGATAAAGTTCGAGCAATTCGGGAGATGTCATCCCCAAGATCAGAAAAAGAAGTACGGAGTTTCTTAGGGAAGCTTAATTACATAGCCAGATTTATTTCAAATCTTACTCACACTTGTGAACCCATCTTCAAATTACTGAGGAAGAATAATCCTGGAGAGTGGGACGAAAAGTGTCAAGAAGCTTTTGATAGAATCAAGGAGTATTTGCTTAACCCACCAGTGCTTGTACCTCCGATACCTGGAAAGCCTTTCATTCTGTATTTGATTGTGCTTCAAGAATCAATGAGGAGTGTATTAGGACAACATGATGAAGGGGGAAGAAAAGAGAGGGTCATCTATTACTTGAGCAAGAAGTTCACTGATTACGAGACGAGATACGCCATGATAGAAAAAACGTGTTGTGCATTAGTTTGGGTGGCTAGTAGACTCCGACAATACATGCTATACCATACTACATGGCTCATCTCTCGTATGGATCCCATCAAGTTCATTTTTGAAAAGCCCTATCTCTCTGGAAGACTAGCTAAGTGGCAAATTGTCCTTCCAGAATATGATGTGGTGTACGTGACAAAGAAGGCTGTCAAAGGAAGTGTAATTGCTGATTACTTAGCTGAAAATCCTGTAGACGATTACCAACCCATGAGATTTGAGTTTCCTGATGAAGACGTTCTCGTAGTCGAAAAAGATGATGAAAAAGAAGAAGTAAGGTGGAAGATGTACTTCGATGGTGCGGTGAATGTGCACAGGCAAGGAATAGGAGCCGTGATAATGTCACCGAAAGGAAAACAATTCCTTATAGCCATTAAATTGGATTTTGATTGCACTAATAACATGGCGGAATATGAAGCCTGTGTAAGAGGTCTACAAGCAGCTTTGGATTTAAAAGTTGATACCTTGGATGTTTTTGGAGACTCTGCTCTCATTATCTATCAGGTGACTGGAGAATGGCAAACCAAGGATTCAAAATTGGTTCCGTATCAGAAATATTTGACTCGGTTAATCAAGAAATTTGAAGACATCACCTTTTCTCATTTATCTCGCGACAAGAACCAATTTGCAGATGCTTTGGCTACACTAGCAGTAATGACTAAGCTTGATTGTGGAGTAATGGTGCAACCAATACAGGTGAAGTCAGAGGAAGAACTAGTTTATTGTTCTAATGTGGAAGAAGAACCGGATGGTCACCCTTGGTACTATGATATCCTGCAATATATTAAGTCTAGAGAATATCCAGTTGGCGCTAATGAAAATGATAGGAAGACTATCAGACGTCTGGCATTGGGATTCTTTTTGAGTGGAGAGATTTTATACAAAAGAAGTCATGACGGAGCACTTTTACGATGTGTGGATGCTAAAGAGGCTAATCGCATTTTAAGTGCTATTCATGAAGGAATATGCGCTACTCATGCAAACGGTCATATGATGACTCGAAAAATTCTAAGAGCGGGTTATTACTGGACAACAATGGAAAGAGATTGCATCAGTTATGTTAGAAAGTGTCGTAAGTGTCAAATCTATGCCGATTGCACTAAAATACCATTGTCCATGTTGCACAGTATGACAACCCCTTGGCCATTTTCTATGTAGGGAATTGATGTCATCGGTCCAATCAATCCGAAAGCATCCAATGGACACCGTTTCATTCTAGTAGCAATTGACTATTTCACAAAATGGGTAGAGGCTGTTTCTTATGCGAAAGTGACTCAGAAGATAGTTGCTAAATTTTTGAAGACGAATATCATTTGTCGATATGGGCAACCTGAGAAAATCATCACTGATAATGGTTTGAATTTGAATGGCGCGGATATACAAAAGTTGTGCACACAGTTCGCAATCAAGCATCATAATTCTTCGCCATATAGGCCTCAGATGAATGGAGCAGTAGAAGCCGCAAACAAAAATATCAAGAAGATAGTGGAAAAGATGGTCGTGACCTATAAAGACTGGCATGAAATGCTTCCCTTTGCCTTGCATGCTTACCGTATAGCGGTTCGATCGTCGACTGGGGTAACGCCGTATTCTCTAGTATATGGTATGGAAGCTGTTACTCCTATAGAGGTAGAGACCCCCTCTCTCCGAGTCTTGATGGAAACTGATCTAGAAGAATCAGAATGGGCACGGGTCAGATATGAGCAGCTGTATATGATTGAGGAGAAACGATTAGTTGTTATTTGTTATGGACAGTTATATCAACAAAGAATGGCCAGAGCATTCAACAAAAAGGTTCGACTTCGAGAGTTTCAACCGGGAGATTTGGTGTTGA
>QAOA01007615.1:41000-90379 GCA_003255065.1 Cercis canadensis | reverse complement strand
AAAAAAAAAAAGAATGAATGAAAAAGACATAAAGAAGAGAGAGAGAAGAAACCAGTTGTTATACCTCCTCTGTGTCTTCAATGCTAATGAAACTTCAATTTCTCTCCATAACATATCTATCTCAAATATTTCTTCCTCATCTTCACCCTGGGATATCCACGGCCCATTTCCCCCATGGCCTCTGTCTCACTCCCCTGTACTTCTTCTTGTTCCTCTTTTGCTTCTTGTTCCCGCCATTGTTCTTCTTCTCATCCGGGAAAAAGTTGTAGCCACGATTTGAAGTTTTGTTGGTGCGTTTTAAAGTTTGTAAAAGAGTGAGAGGGGTTTATAACTTTATATACGGTTTGGGAAGTGACGCGGCGTAAAACTGCTTGTGCTTTTTTTTTTTTTTTTTTTTTTTTTTTCTTTGAGTTTATAATTCACGTGACAACTTAAACTGTCATGTAAGCAGTTAACAGTGACACGTTAACAATTCCGTCACTTGTTAACAGACTTGATTAACAGAGGATTATTTTGTTTTTGATATCCAATATTTTAAGGATCATTTTTGTAGTTATTGATCTTTGAAAGACTATTTTATTAAAACTCGAATATTTCGAGAACGTAAATGTAGGTTTATTTTTATTTTTTTTTAGATAAGGACCTGCTTCAAAATAATTTATAACGGAAGCCTTATCAGCAAATAACTTATACTTAATTGAACAACCGGTTACAAGTGTATCAATTTCAGCCAACACGCACTTTCACTCACCTGTCTAATTTTTTCTCTCCGCAGGTTGCACTGGGTACTATAGTATTTGCCAAAAAAATTAACATACAAACAAAACAAATTGCTTAATTGCTCTACCAGTAGATGCAGTGGTCCAAAACACTGGCTTCCCGTCGTGTCCCCCAAAGTCCCAAACAAAATATCCCTTGCTTCCTACCACTGGATTGCAGAAACTCTATATCCTACGACCCACCGGAAATTCCATCCATTCCAAGCACAGAAAATTAGATGGCCACAACTAACCTCGCTTTTCTCCTTGTGCATCCCATCTCCACGCCACGTTACAACACCCTCTCTCCCCAGTTCAATTTCTGGGTTCCGAATTGGAATGGGTTCACCCTCAAAACCCGTGCTCTGGACCACGATTTTCTGGGTGATTTTGGGGCAAGAGACCCATTCCCAGCTGAATTAGATAGTAATTTTGGAGAGAAAGTGTTGGGCAATTTTAGCACAGAGCACAAAATCCTTATCCCCAATCTCTCTGCCCTATCTCTTTCCCAGCAAGAGTGCACTCCTATCTCCCCTGTACAGTCTCCCATGTCACAAGATGATGCACAGAAGCTCTTGAAGAAGGTTCGAATTCATTACCCATTTGATAAGTTTTGTTCTTTTGAGCTAATTATTGATAGATATAGAAGTTCTGTGGTATTGAAGATGATAGCATTTTATCTTTGGCATTAGTTAGTGATATACAAGTAATTCATAGTATAGTTCTGTGAAATGGAGATTTTTCTTTTGGGTCCTTTGGTTAAGTGGCATTGGAAGAGTACAGGAATCTCTCTCTGTCCCAAGATGATGCCCAGAAGCTCTTGTAGAAGGTTAGAATTCATTACCCATTTGATAAGTTTTGCTCTTTTGGGCCAATTATTGACAGATATAGAAGCTCTGTGGTATTGAAGATGAGTAGCATTTTATCTTTGGTATTAGTTAGCGATATGCAAATAATTCATGGTATGTGAAATGTAGATTTTTCTTGTGTCCTTGGGTTTAGTGGCATTGCAAGAGTACAGGAATCTCCCCTCTGTGATATGCAAGTAAAAGCAATTCATGGTATAGTTTGTTGGGATTTAGTTGTAATATCTTCACAGTTTGTCTTGTGAAATGGAGATTTTTCTTTTAGGTATTTGGGGTTTAGTGGCACTGTAATATGCAGGTTACAAAGTTTTGTTTCATGTACAATACTTATTTCTAGTTTCCTGAACAACAGAAATTTCAAACTCAGGGCATGTAGTTATAGAAGAATTTTATTGGCATAAGTGTTTTGGGTTCAATTTGTGGTACCTGTGATCACAAAGTGGTGGATGCAATTGTTACATGCTTGTTGAGAATATTGAAACCTCCATTTTTTCTGCTTCTTTTGGAGAAAGATTACATGTTCTTTAATTCAAAGCTCTCTGAGTATACTGGAATGCTAAAACTACAATCTGACTCTTATAATCATGGTGTCTCTGAATATTTTCTGTCTCAAGCTTTGTACTCTGATTCTGTTTAAATGGCATATTTGGTTAGCAGTTTTGGTTTTATTTTCAAGAACTAGAAATGCAACTTTCTCCCCATTGGAAAGTTGTTGCTTTCAAGTTGCTAAGTAATGGTAGGACCTATATTTTTGTTTGCAACAGTTATTTGGAATGGTTCTATGTTTTAGAATAGTTTCTATTGGTCAATGTATTTTATATAGGACCTTAAATTTAGTTAGGGATATATTTAATCCAGTTTTATAGTAAGGATTGAATAAAAATACTCAAAAGGTTGCTTTTTTCCCCTTGTAATGTTCTATAATAACTCAAGTTATATCAACAAATATAGTATTCATTNTTTCAATTTCTCTCCATAACATATCTATCTCAGATATTTCTTCCTCATCTTCACCCTGGGATATCCGTGGCTCATTTCCTCCATGGCCTCTGTCTCACTCCCCTGTACTTCTTCTTGTTCCTCTTTTGCTTCTTGTTCCCGCCATTGTTCTTCTTCTCATTCGGGAAAAAGTTGTAGCCACAATTTGAAGTTTTGTTGGCGCGTTTTAAAGTTTGTAAAAGAGTGAGAGGGGTTTATAACTTTATATACGGTTTGGGAAGTGACGCGGCATAAAACTGCTTGTGCTTATTTTTTTTCTTTGAGTTTATAATTCACGTGACAACTTAAACTGTCATGTAAGTAGTTAACGGTGACACGTTAACAATTCTGTCACTTGTTAACAGACTTGATTAACAGAGGATTATTTTGTTTTTGATATCCAATATTTTAAGGATCATTTTGTAGTTATTGATCTTTGAAAGACTATTTTATTAAAACTCAAATCTTTCGAAAACGTAAATGTAGGTTTATTTTTATTTTTTTTTAGATAAGGACCTGCTTCAAAATAATTTATAACGGAAGCCTTATCAGCAAATAACTTATACTTAATTGAACAACGGGTTACAAGTGTATCAATTTCAGCCAACACGCACTTTCACTCACCTGTCTTATTTTTTCTCTCCGCAGGTTGCACTGGGTACCATAGTATTTGCCAAAAAAATTAACATACAAACAAAACAAATTGCTTAATTGCTCTACCACTAGATGCAGTGGTCCAAAACACTGGCTTCCCGTCGTGTCCCCCAAAGTCCCAAACAAAATATCCCTTGCTTCCTACCACTGGATTGCAGAAACTCTATATCCTACGACCCACCGGAAATTCCATCCATTCCAAGCACAGAAAATTAGATGGCCACAACTAACCTCGCTTTTCTCCTTGTGCATCCCATCTCCACGCCACGTTACAACACCCTCTCTCCCCAGTTCAATTTCTGGGTTCGGAATTGGAATGGGTTCACCCTCAAAACCCGTGCTCTGGACCACGATTTTCTGGGTGATTTTGGGGCAAGAGACCCATTCCCAGCTGAATTAGATAGTAATTTTGGAGAGAAAGTGTTGGGCAATTTTAGCACAGAGCACAAAATCCTTATCCCCAATCTCTCTGCCCTATCTCTTTCCCAGCAAGAGTGCACTCCTATCTCCCCTGTACAGTCTCCCATGTCACAAGATGATGCACAGAAGCTCTTGAAGAAGGTTCGAATTCATTACCCATTTGATAAGTTTTGTTCTTTTGAGCTAATTATTGATAGATATAGAAGTTCTGTGGTATTGAAGATGATAGCATTTTATCTTTGGCATTAGTTAGTGATATGCAAGTAATTCATAGTATAGTTCTGTGAAATGGAGATTTTTCTTTTGGGTCCTTTGGTTAAATGGCATTGGAAGAGTACAGGAATCTCTCTCTGTCCCAAGATGATGCCCAGAAGCTCTTGTAGAAGGTTAGAATTCATTACCCATTTGATAAGTTTTGCTCTTTTGGGCCAATTATTGACAGATATAGAAGGTCTGTGGTATTGAAGATGAGTAGCAATTTTATCTTTGGTATTAGTTAGCGATATGCAAATAATTCATGGTATGTGAAATGTAAATTTTTCTTGTGTCCTTGGGTTTAGTGGCATTGCAAGAGTACAGCAATCTCCCCTCTGTGATATGCAAGTAAAAGCAATTCATGGTATAGTTTGTTGGGATTTAGTTGTAATATCTTCACAGTTTGTCTTGTGAAATGGAGATTTTTCTTTTAGGTATTTGGGGTTTAGTGGCACTGTAATATGCAGGTTACAAAGTTTTGTTTCATGTACAATACTTATTTCTAGTTTCCTGAACAACAGAAATGTCAAACTCAGGGCATGTAGTTATAGAAGAATTTTATTGGCATAAGTGTTTTGGGTTCAATTTGTGGTACCTGTGATCACAAAGTGGTGGATGCAATTGTTACATGCTTGTTGAGAATATTGAAACCTCCATTTTTTCTGCTTCTTTTGGAGAAAGATTACATGTTCTTTAATTCAAAGCTCTCTGAGTATACTGGAATGCTAAAACTACAATCTGACTCTTATAATCATGGTGTCTCTGAATATTTTCTGTCTCAAGCTTTGTACTCTGATTCTGTTTAAATGGCATATTTGGTTAGCAGTTTTGGTTTTATTTTCAAGAACTAGAAATGCAACTTTCTCCCCATTGGAAAGTTGTTGCTTTCAAGTTGCTAAGTAATGGTAGGACCTATATTTTTGTTTGCAACAGTTATTTGGAATGGTTCTATGTTTTAGAATAGTTTCTATTGGTCAATGTATTTTATATAGGACCTTAAATTTAGTTAGGGATATATTTAATCCAGTTTTATAGTAAGGATTGAATAAAAATACTCAAAAGGTTGCTTTTTTCCCCTTGTAATGTTCTATAATAACTCAAGTTATATCAACAAATATAGTATTCATTCCTTATTGGATTTGGCTTCACGGTTTAATAGTCTTCCATCTTCCTTGTTATCATGGACGTCCATTGCCATTGAAGACATGGTCTCCATTTTGATCACCTCAAAATTCATGACGAAGACCTAATTGATTTGTTATCCAAGACTGTTACACTTGCTTGAAATTTAAGTTTACACAAAGGAACTGTTATATCTATGCTAATTTTTTATACCATAATCTGCTAAAACAAGTTAGTGAACAAACTAATTTCTGAAGCGTGATAATAAGTCTGTTATTTTGGAGCAAGTTCCTTGTCATCAATGGGGTTGTTAACTTCGCAGCCAATGTAGCAAATTTGGTATAACTCTCTTTCACTTTCTTCAGTTTCTTTTTATAAGTTGTTTCTGCTTATTTCTGTAGGTGGTGGGTTGGAGACTATTGCATGAAGAAGATGGACTTAAACTCCAATGCTTGTGGAAATTGAGAGATTTTAGATGCGGAGTTGAACTCATCAAGAGGATCTGTGACGTTGTAGAAGCAGCAGGCCATTTCCCAACTCTTCACTTGGAACAACCAAATCAAGTCAGAGCAGAACTATGGACAGCTTCCATAGGTAAGCCATAAACTTGGAAACTTTTGTGGCCATCTGAGGTTTTTTATTTTTTTGGCACATTTAGCTATGACTCTGAATTCAAATACGGAACCCACAACTTAGAGGATGACTGTAGTATCACTTAGCCATAGACTATTTGGTTGTGGCCCTCTGAGTTAGTTGCTTCATTTATACCTACACATTTTTTTTGATTTTGATTGCATTAGGCTGGTGTTAAATCTCCACTTCAAAATTTGCGCAGGAGGATTGAGTATGAATGATTTCATTGTAGCAGCAAAGATAGATGAGATACAGACATCAGATCTTGCCCCCAGGAAAAGAGTTTGGGCCTAATGGGCCATGAAGCCCATAAAGTATTTTGCCAATAGATTTTCCTGTGATAACATAATTACCGGTAATTTATGTTTTGTGATGAAATTTATATTCGATTTTTTCATTGTACGTGTTTGTTTTTCCCCTTCTCTTCTTTGATTCACTTAGCCTGTGTACATATGTTGTATGTTCCGAAAATATGTTCCACGTGGTCACTAATTGTCAATTTATTTTAGGCTCTGTTTGGGAGTTTGAAGTGAGAGGAGAGAAAAAGAGATGAGAGGAAAGAGAGGGAAAGGAAGGGAAGGGAAATTGAGGAGTTTTTTTTTTTTTTTTCTCATAAATAGCTTATGACTAAGTGTATACAAATCAACCTTAGGACATGTGAGTTCTAGGTTCGAATCAAGAGTCATAACCAAAGTATCAAAAAATAACTTTACTTCATATTACTACTTCGTAAATACACACTTACTGTATTGAGTTTAACTACCCACTAAAATTTGGTCTGAAAACTCAGTTTAATACATAGCACTTTGATATGCAACTAAATTTTCTCTTAGGGTTTGTTTGGGAGTTCCTTTGGAGGGGAAAGAAGAGGAGATGAAAGGAAATGAAAGAAAAAGAAGAGAAGAAAAATGGAGGGGTTTTCTTCTCATTTGTTTGGATGATTAAAATGAGCAAAAAAAGAGAAAAAGAAAAGAAATAAATAAAAATTTATAATTTTATAAATTTATTCTTTATTTATAAAGTAAATATATTTAATATAAGATTTAATAATGTTATCTAAATAATGTTTGAAAAAGAATTTGAAGAAATAAATAGAGGTATAATAGTAAATTACTCATCTTTCCTCTCCAAATCCCNTACTTTTTTTTTTCTTTTCAAACTCTCCAAATTGGGGAAACACAAAAGTGAGATAAAAAAAGAATGTAAGAGTTTGAGATTATTCTTTGGTTTCCTTTCTTTTTTTTAATTTTGAATTCCCAAACAAAGGGATGGACATATTTACCCATTTTTTTTCCTCTTATTTTCCCCCAATTTTAACTCCTAAACAAACTCTTAGAGTAAAATGTGTTGGTTCATTCCATTGTCACAACTACTTTTGTTAATGCCTCAGCTTAATTAATGTAAAAGAATTTTAATGACAAAGATGCCCTTGATCAATGAGGTAAAAATTAAACTTCCAAATTAGTTAGTCCTATTAATTAGAGCAATTCAAAAGTATTTACTAATGTTTTAAAAATTGGACTGGTGAGCAAACAAGTGTAGCAAAAAATGACTGGTCGGATCAGTTTAATCGAAGTTTTTTTCTAAATTTAAAGATTTACAAAAAAAACAAAACATTAATTCAAATATATAATCTCAAAATCATCATCTTAAACTTTAAGATTTAAATACATAGTCTCAAAATTATTAAAATTAAATAAATAAATAAAATGCACAAGTTATCACCCATAATCATAAACCAAATACATAACTCAATTACACAAATATTAGTTCATTTATTCTTTTTGAATTCAGGAGGATCTTGATTGAACTAAGCATGTGTCTCACTTAAGTCAATCTCATGATCACTTTCATAGTTTCTATCTAATATAACAATTGAATCCAAGTCCATATATTTTCAGAAGATGCCATATTCTCTGAAAATTAAAAAAGAAAGAACAATGGAATTAAATTAGATAAGCATGCAGCCAACTCTAATATTGTACATTAAAGAGTGAATTTAGGCTTTTCTTTGAATCCTAGACCATGTAAGATCTTACACTCAATTGGTGAATACGGGGACATGCTATCAAAAGACAAATTAAAATAGAATTAAAAAATAATGACTAAAAGGCATTGATTCTTAAGTTTGAAGAGACAACTACAATACACTATGGTTCAATATGTTTTTTAAAAAGTTGTCTTCTTCATAATGCATTTTTATGACGTTAAACTTACATTGCAAAACCAACAATTAAAGGCCAACATAGTTTTTGCACAATATTGTGTAAGAGCAAGATTTTCCTACTATATTTTAGAAAGCCACATATCAGGCTTTCTTATAAGCTGCTGCAAAGCTTATCTTAAAAAACAAAGTAAACTGAAAGACAGCACAAACTAAACCTTTAAGGGATTACACATAAAAAAGCAAGCCCATGTATAATGACAAAGCACTTGTTAATTGTTATCATGCAATGGATTAAAGACAATCATTAACTTCTTAATGACCCACCAACTACTACTAGTATTTCACATAGAAGCAACACTGCCCTTTTTGAAAGGAATATATTAATATTCTTTGTAGGTAAACAACCAGGTAAGAAAATAGAAACAGATAAATATATCAGAGAGTGAGTCCATTGAAGACTATCATTTGGAAGTATGGAATGCCAGTGATGAAGGAACCAAGTCTTCTCAAGCCATACAACAGAAATCTCTATATATACACATATTCTAGAAAAAATATCTCGCCTTCTTAATTAGAACAAAATCAATAACAAGAAAAGTAACAACCTATTGACCATTCCCCAAGAGCCATTTGGATGCATAAGTACACACTATAAAATATTAGCTAAAACTAATGAATGGTGATTTTAAGTTTCAAGACCGAAATGGCTGCCCCAGTCATAAACATGAATTGATATGATATGATGCAAACCAGATAGGGAGAGGAGTAACGAGGGAGGAAAAGTGTAGAGTGAGAGAGAGAAAAATACAGAAAAATACTCCAGTAACTTCTATTATTTTGAATGATCCCCTTTACAATCACCAAAGCCTTATTTATCCTCTAATTACAGTTATTGGCTTTAACTAAAACAACTAACTCCTGTAACTAACTCTTACCTAATTAGCTTGCATAGTCAGCAAGCCACTTTGGCATTAGCTTGCATAATCAGCAAGCCACCTTGACCTTACACAGTGCCTACTCACTCTCTTATTAGAGTCATGCATTATATCAATACTCCCCTCCTTTGAAACAACTTTGTCCTCAAGGTTAAAATCAGGATACTGAGACTGGAACTCTTCAAGGTCTTCCCAAGTTGCATCTTCTAAAGGTGCATGCTACCATTTGATTAACACTTGGGATCGTTGAGAATTGTCTTGGAAGACTGTTCGCTATTGTAACACATTTTCAGGTTTCAAAGTAGGATGCACAGTGTCTAGATCAGCTGGTAGTGGCAAAGGTTGAATACAGTAATTGCCCACAAATCTTTTGAGCATGGATACGTGAAAGACATCATGGATTTTTGCTGTTTCTGGTAGTTTGAGTTTGTAAGCCACCTTGCCTATCCATTGGACAATATCAAAAGGTTTGAAATATCTCTTGGCAAGCTTTTGACAGCTTTTGGTGGCCACGAAGGATTGTCGAAATGGCTGTAACTTCAGCCATATTGAATCTCCTACCGAAAATTCAACTTCCCTTCTGTGTGCATCTGCATATTTCTTCATTCTTGCTNAGAGAGAGAAAAATACAGAAAAATACTCCAGTAACTTCTATTATTTTGAATGATCCCCTTTACAATCACCAAAGCCTTATTTATCCTCTAATTACAGTTATTGGCTTTAACTAAAACAACTAACTCCTGTAACTAACTCTTACCTAATTAGCTTGCATAGTCAGCAAGCCACCTTGGCATTAGCTTGCATAATCAGCAAGCCACCTTGGCCTTACACAGTGCCTACTCACTCTCTTATTAGAGTCATGCATTATATCAATACTCCCCTCCTTTGAAAAAACCTTGTCCTCAAGGTTAAAATCAGGATACTGAGACTGGAACTCTTTAAGGTCTTCCCAAGTTGCATCTTCTAAAGGTGCATGCTGCCATTTGATTAACACTTGGGATCGTTGAGAATTGTCTTGGAAGACTGTTCGCTGTTGTAACACATTTTCAGGTTTCAAAGTAGGATGCACATTGTCTAGATCAGCTGGTAGTGGCAAAGGTTGAATACAGTAATTGCCCACAAATCTTTTGAGCATGGATACGTGAAAGACAACATGGATTTTTGCTGTTTCTGGTAGTTTGAGTTTGTAAGCCACCTTGCCTATCCATTGGACAATATCAAAAGGTTTGAAATATCTCTTGGCAAGCTTTTGACAGCTTTTGGTGGCCACGAAGGATTGTCGAAATGGCTGTAACTTCAGCCATATTGAATCTCCTACCGAAAATTCAACTTCCCTTCTGTGTGCATCTGCATATTTCTTCATTCTTGCTTGAGCTTGCTATAATTTCTCCTGTAATTGGCCAAGAATCAGCTGTCTATCAATCAAGTATTGGTCTACAGAAGCTATTTGAGTTGTGGCAGGTTCGTAAGCCACTATAGGAGGTGGTTCTCGGCCATATACAACTTTGAATGGTGTCATGCCAATGGCTGAGTGAAAGGAAGTATTATACCACCATTCAGCCCAGTGGAGGATCCTAGACCATTTCTTTGGTTCTTTTGCGACAAAGCATCTCAAGTACTACTCAAGAGTTCTGTTTACCACTTCAGATTGACCATCGGTTTGAGGGTGATAGGCAGTGCTATGCTTCAAAGTGGTACCACTGAGTGTAAACAATTTAGTCCAAAACTTGCTTAGAAACAATGGGTCTCTATCTGAAATGATAGAACGAGGAGCTCCATGCAACTTAAAGACAATATGGGAGAAATCCTCAGCTACTTTGACTGCTGAATAATGAGTTGGTAGTGGAGAGAAATGAGCTTGCTTCGATAATCTGTCAACTACCACTAGAATAACTGTGTAACCATGAGAATTAGGAAGTCCCACTATAAAATCCATGCTTAAATCCTCCCAAATTTGTTGGGGAATTGGAATAGGTTGGAAAAGTCCTGTAGGAGCTTGGGCATCATATTTGCATTGTTGACAAATGAGGCATTCTTTAACAAATTGTCTAATGTCTATTTTCATTTGTGGCCACACGAGAGTAGCACTGATTCTGGCTGTGGTTTTTTGGATGCCCGCATGTCCCCCCAACAGAGAAGCATGACATTCCTGCATTACTTATGCCCGTAAAGGTGATGAAGGGCTAAGCAGCAGCTTCCCTCTGTACAATAAGAGTTCATCTCTAATCTCATACTCGGGAAAAGCATCTGGGCCTTGTTGAATTGCTGTATGCAGGTCTTGGTAAAATTTCTCTGTTGCATTCTCTAATTTTAATTGAACAACCAGGTCACATTGCTGCTGGGAAAGTGTAAAATATTGGCCATACACTGCTTCATGGTTATTGTATTCCCTTCTAGACAAGGCATCTGCGACATTATTTTCCTTCCCCAGTTTGTACCCAATTGTGTATTGATATCCTAACAGTTTAGACAAATAATGTTGCTATTCTAGAGTCTGGATCACTTGATCTAGCAGCTCTTTCAAACTTCTTTGGTCTGTTCTCACTATAAATCTTCTTCCCAAGATATATTGCCTCCATTTTTTCACTGCCTCTGTGATAGCATACAACTCCCTCACATAAACTAAAGCTTGTTGCATTCTCATGGATAGTTTCTTGCTAAAATAAGCTAGGGGATGCTGTTCTTGTAAAAGCACAACGCCTATTTCTCTGTTGGAAGCATCAGTTTCGATGATAAAATTCATAGAAAAATTAGGCAAGGCTAAAACAGGGGCAGTAGTCATAACTGCTTTTAAGTCATTAAATGCTTGTTGGGCTTGTGCATTCCATGCAAATGATTCTTTCTTTAGCAAATCAATCATAGGTGCTGCCACTGTAGCATATCTTCTCACAAATTTCCTATAGTATCCAGTCAAACCCAAAAATCCCCGCAATTCTTTCACATTTTTTGGTTCAGGCCATTCTAGGACAACATTCACTTTTTGTTTGTCCATGCTAACCCCAGAAGCTGATATGACATGGCCTAAATACTCTATACAAGTTGTGCAAATGAGCACTTGCTTTTTTTTTTTATGAGGAAGTTGTTGTCTTTAATGGTTTGTAAGACTAGCCTTAAGTGCTTGCTATGCTCTTGGAGGTTAGAGCTATATATCAGGATATCATCAAAGAACACTGCTTAAAATTTTCTGAGGTAAGGTTTTAAAATGAGGTTCATGTTGACTTGAAATGTAGAGGGTGCATTAGTTAACCCAAAGGGCATAACTGGGAATTCATAGTGACCTAAATGGGTTCCAAAAGCTGTTTTAGGTATGTCTTCAGTTTTGACCCAAATCTGGTGGTATCCAGCTCTTAGATCAAGTTTAGAAAAAATAGTTGTGCCATGTAACTCATCTAATAATTCATCAGCAGTAAGGATAGGAAATTTATCCTTAACTGTGATATTATTTAAGGCTCTATAATCTATACTTTGCTTGAGCTTGCTATAATTTCTCCTGTAATTGGCCAAGAATCAGTTGTCTATCAATCAAGTATTGGTCTACAGAAGCTATTTGAGTTGTGGCAGGTTCGTAAGCCACTATAGGAGGTGGTTCTCGGCCATATACAACTTTGAATGGTGTCATGTCAATGGCTGAGTGAAAGGAAGTATTATACCACCATTCAGCCCAGTGGAGGATCCTAGACCATTTCTTTGGTTCTTCTGCCACAAAGCATCTCAAGTACTGCTCAAGAGTTCTGTTTACCACTTCAGATTGACCATCGGTTTGAGGGTGATAGGTAGTGCTATGCTTCAAAGTGGTACCACTGAGTGTAAACAATTCAGTCCAAAACTTGCTTAGAAACAATGGGTCTCTATCTGAAATGATAGAACGAGGAGCTCCATGCAACTTAAAGACAATATGGGAGAAATCCTCAGCTACTTTGACTGCTGAATAATGAGTTGGTAGTGGAGAGAAATGAGCTTGCTTCGATAATCTGTCAACTACCACTAGAATAACTGTGTAACCATGAGAATTAGGAAGTCCCACTATAAAATCCATGCTTAAATCCTCCCAAATTTGTTGGGGAATTGGAATAGGTTGGAAAAGTCCTGTAGGAGCTTGGGCATCATATTTGCATTGTTGACAAATGAGGCATTCTTTAACAAATTGTCTAATGTCTATTTTCATTTGTGGCCACACGAGAGTAGCACTGATTCTGGCTGTGGTTTTTTGGATGCCCGCATGTCCCCCCAACAGAGAAGCATGACATTCCTGCATTACTTATGCCCGTAAAGGTGATGAAGGGCTAAGCAGCAGCTTCCCTCTGTACAATAAGAGTTCATCTCTAATCTCATACTCGGGAAAAGCATCTGGGCCTTGTTGAATTGCTGTTATGCTTAAATCCTCCCAAATTTGTTGGGGAATTGGAATAGGTTGGAGAAGTCCTATAGGAGCTTGGGCATCATATTTGCATTGTTGACAAATGAGGCATTCTTTAACAAATTGTGTAATGTCTATTTTCATTTGTGGCCACACGAGAGTAGCACTGATTCTGGCTGTGGTTTTTTGGATGCCCGCATGTCCCCCCAACAGAGAAGCATGACATTCCTGCATTACTTGTGCTCGTAAAGGTGATGAAGGGCTGAGCAGCAGCTTCCCTCTGTACAACAAGAGTTCATCTGTAATCTCATACTCGGGAAAAGCATCTGGGCCTTGTTGAATTGCTGTATGCAGGTCTTGGTAAAATTTCTCTGTTGCATTCTCTAATTTTAATTGAACAACCAGGTCACATTGCTGCTGGGAAAGTGTAAAATATTGGCCATACACTGCTTCATGGTTATTGTATTCCCTTCTAGACAAGGCATCTGCGACATTATTTTCCTTCCCCAGTTTGTACTCAATTGTGTATTGATATCCTAACAGTTTAGACAAATAATGTTGTTATTCTAGAGTCTGGATCACTTGATCTAGCAGCTCTTTCAAACTTCTTTGGTCTGTTCTCACTATAAATCTTCTTCCCAAGATATATTGCCGCCATTTTTTCACTGCCTCTGTGATAGCATACAACTCCCTCACATAAACTGAAGCTTGTTGCATTCTCATGGATAGTTTCTTGCTAAAATAAGCTAGGGGATGCTGTTCTTGTAAAAGCACAACGCCTATTTCTCTGTTGGAAGCATCAGTTTCGATGATAAAATTCATAGAAAAATTAGGCAAGGCTAAAACAGGGGCAGTAGTCATAGCTGCTTTTAAGTCATTAAATGCTTGTTGGGCTTNTGATATTATTTAAGGCTCTATAATCTATACAAAATCTCCAAGAGCCATCTTTTTTTTTTTTTTTCACTAGTAAGACAGGTGAGGAATAAGGGCTAGTGCTATGTTGGATAATTCCAGCTTGAAGCATCTCTTCTACTAACTTTTCAATCTCGCCTTTTTGGAAGTGAGGGTATCGATAAGGTTTCACATTGACAAGTTGGGAATTAGGAAGTAGGTGTATTTGATGGTCTAATGCTTTATGTGGTGGCAGTGATTTTGGTTCTTTAAAGATATCCTCATATAAAGATAGTAACTCATTAATTTCAGAACTAGAGCAAGATGTAGGCAAGTCACTAACCTTGGTTTCTATGAGCATGTGAACATAGGCATTGATTTGGTCTTTATTATGCAGTTTTCTCAACTGATGAAGAGGTATTCTGACTTCCACTGCTTCTCTCCTTGTAGGTGAATAGGTTTCTCTTCCCACTAAAATCTCATGAAAAGATTCTGATAATTCACCTCAATAGTTCCCAGTAATTTGAGCCATTGAACTCCAAGGATTACCTCTGCCCCTTGCACTGGAAGGACAAACAAATCAACTACAAATGAGTGTTTTTGAATTCTAATTGGTACCTCAGTACATACACCTTCACAGTTTAAGGTGTCTCCATTTCCCACCATGACTCCAAATTTCTTATAAACATTGCCCACTGGAAGTTTCAGCAAATCCACCAATCTTGACTGTATGAAGTTGTGAGTACTACCCCTATCCACTAGAATCTGAATTGAATTATTGCCAATTGCCCCCGTAAATTGCAGTGTTTGAGTCATTGGCATGCCTGATAATGCATGAAAACTAATGTGGGGAATATCACCCTCATCAACTATTGGCCATTGTTCATCAGAATTGATCATGGGTTCTGAATCAGCCATTACCTCTTGGCTAACTTCTGGAGCATCAGGAGAAATCAACAAGTGTATGGAACTTTGACATCGATGGCCTAGCTTGTATTGCTCATCACAGTAGTAGCAGAGATTTTTGTCTCTTCTAGCTTGCATTTCACTCTGTGTTAGCCTCTTGAAGGGTGGTTTGGATGCAGGCCTGGGGTTGGAATTAAAATTGGAAGAGCTGGCTGAGGATTTGGTGACTCCACTGAAGGGTTGCTGCAACAGGGCAGGGGATGTGTGGCTGTAATTTGATTTGTGTGTAATAGTCTGAGAAGTTGGTTGCATTGAGACTTTTTGTAGGGTTGGTTGATAAAAGGAATATGGTTTAGAATTCTAGTTTAAGGATTGAAATTTGGTTTCATACAACTTAGCATAGGTATGAGCTTTGGTTAGGTTTATTGGTTGCAATAAAACTACTCCATGTTTAATTTCAGGCTTAAGACCCGAAATAAAGCAACTCAGTAGAAATGAATCCGGAAGGCCATGAATCTTGAGGGAAAGATTTTCAAAAGATTCTTGGTACTCCATGACAGTACCAGTTTAACAGAGTTTGGCTAATTTTCCTTGAGAATCTTCTAATTCGAAAGGTCCAAACCTGGTTTCTAAGGTTTTCAAGAATTCAGACCAAGTAGAAATAAAACCATTCTTATGGATCCATTAGTACTATGCTAATGCTTTGCCATCTAAGTAAAAATATGCTATTTTCATTCTATGATCTTCTGGTGTGCCATGAAACTCAAAAAATTGTTGAATCTTAAAAATCCAACCATTAGGATCACCTCTTTCAAATCTGGGCACGTCAATCTTTAATGGTTTTGAGCCAAAATTAGGGATTCTTACCAAGCCATCACTCTCTTGATGAGCTTCTGGTGATGAATTGCCCAATGTCTCTGGTCCTCGATTCTGCTTCATCTCCCTCTTGATCGTCTTGAGTTCCTCCATAATTGCAACGATGCCTTCTTGGAGCTATCCAATTGCAACCTCATGGCTGTCGAGCCTCTTTCTGGTGTTTGCTGCCATTGTTGACTCAATGAAAGCACCAAAGTTAGGAACTTAAGCCCAAGAGGAGAGCCCAACCCAAAAGAATAGCCTATTAGGTGAGAGAGCTTCTTAGACTTAAGTACCATTTCACACTTTCTTGTGAAACTGATGTGGGACTTCCTATATCGTAACATTACCCACCCCTTGAGAAGCCAGACGCCCACGGACGGCCCACTCTTGGCTGCCTACTCAAGGTGGCTGTCATTCTGTCTGCCAAGTAGCCCTTTCCCTGGTCGCTCCTTTCCAAGGTCGCCCCCTCCCGCTGCATTTCTGACTCTCAATGAAAGCACCAAATGATGCAAACCAGATAGGGAGAGGAGTAACGAGGGAGGAAAAGTGCAGAGTGAGAGAGAGAAAAATACAGAAAAATACTCCAATAACTTCTATTATTCTGAATTATCCCCTTTACAATCACCAAAGCCTTATTTATCCTCTAATTACAGTTATTGGCTTTAACTAAAACAACTAACTCTTGTAACTAACTCTTACCTAATTAGCTTGCATAGTCAGCAAGCCACCTTGGCATTAGCTTGCATAATCAGCAAGCCACCTTGGCCTTACACAGTGCCTACTCACTCTCTTATTAGAGTCATGCGTTATATCATGATATGCTTTAGATATAATGGAAGGATAAATAAATTTGTCTTTCATCGACCACACGGGCATATCAAGAGCAGGGACACCATAGAACAACAGAAGAAAAAGCTATATATAGATCATCAAGTTCAGATCAAAATTACTACCGAAAGATCGAGTTTGAGGATATCCATATTTAGAACTTGCTATCAAACCATTTTGTATTCAAAGAATCTTCAAGGGGCATACCTGTTTCCTAGATGACGAATCAGTCAAGCTTGCTGAAAGATTAGTAGCCAATTTAGTAGGTATAAACCAACTCTCTTTCCTACCTTGTAGAGTTGGAATCCAAAAGAAAAAAAAGAAGCAGATGGAATGAGGGAGAATGAGTAAGTGAGATTAGGCTAGGGATTTGAGAATGGATTTTGGGAAAATAGAAGCAGAAGGTCGAGGGGAGGGAGGAGGAGTTCAACGTGTTAGAAACAGGTGCCAAAACGATACTGGTTTTGGGGAAAATCTAAAAAAAAAAAAAAGAAGGTGATTTTGTGAACCGGCCAGTTATTGAAAATGGGTACCGGTTCACTAGTTTTTACGGTTCGCACATGTTTAACCGCCCAATCAGTTTTGACCTCTAAACCAAACTGAAATTCAAACCGAGTAGCAGTCCGACCGGTTGAACTAGCCAGTTTGGTCCAATTTTTAAAACCTTGGTATTTACACACTCTTTTCACTCCTCAATCAGTTATTAGTGGTTTCACCATTTACTAATTTTTCTTTTGTTTATCTTCTTATCTCAATTGTTATTTTATTTTTTATTTTTTGCTAAATATTACCATTCTCTCTCTCCCCTCTCCCTATCTCATGTTGGCATAAAAAAAAAAAATATCTTATGTGGTCTAAGAGAGAGAGGTAATATTTAATAAAAAAAAAATAAGAGCGGTAGATGTAAAAAGATAGACAAATAAAAAATTGGTAAATGGTAGGAAAGAATAAAGACGGATTGAGGAGTGAAGAGAGAGTGTAAATACTTTTGGGTAAGGGTTTTCTTGTCACTATGACTTTTTTACATTAATTAGATTGTGACATTAATAAAAAACACTAGACTTTTTTATCGTTGGGATACATGTGTCTAATACACTTCCATAGAAATATGCTTCAGATTACCTTACACAGAATTTTAAACAATTTAACATAGTCAAGTTGATCACAATCTTCCCCTACAACACAGATTTGTGCAACATACTTCTCAATCACTTTTTCACTTTCCAAAAGGCCTTGAGCAAGACAACCATAAGCAAGTAATTATATCTGCAGCAGCTGCAAGACACTCATGTTGTCCATTAAATCCCCTGTTATTGCATATTGCAACAGCAGTTGCAACACCGGCTTCTTCATTGCATGGGAAAAATTTTTTGAACAATGAAAAGCCATAGGAGAATCCCAAAATTGTGACAAATAAGCCTCTAACAACACACAGATAGACCAAATTGCACAAACAAAACAACTTTGATAATTTCTACCGATTATCTATATCAAATCAATTTTCTTTTGTTCATAAATAGGCAATACCTGAGATTCTTTTTTTTTTTTTTTTTNTCTTTTTTTTTTTTTTTGTCTTTGTTGTGAAAAGAAGGTTGAGGATTGTATCTAATTCTCTTACCAATCAAACTATATTGATGGTATATTATGGTAGCATTGACTTTATAATAACAATAGAAACAATAGCCACAGTAAAAAGCATCCCTATTGAATCTGCACATTAGCCAAAGGAGCCCATTTAAGCAGAGTTCATCAAAGTACTCCTTAAAGCATGTTTCAAATTGGCAATACAAAATATTCTTTCGTAATTGTCCCCTGTCTAATTGTTTTATCAGTTGTGTTTGGTACCTTGTGCTTAAGCGCATTGTTGCTTGCCACAAATGAGCATATGTAGAAAATAAAAATGAGTTTGACATTGTATTTCTATGGCCTTTTATGTTGTGTTTACACCCTAAGCAAATGAGACTATTGATTTCAAATACTCCACCAAAATTGTTATAGAGCTGAAATTTTACACCAAAACGGGAAAGAAAGAAGTCAGAAAATCAAGAATAATAAGGTAGGATTCCTTAAAAAATGTTACACACATTAAGGATTGTCCTTCAGCATAGTAGTATAGCTCTTGACAAAAGGAATTTACTACATGTCATCATGAGAAAATCTAATCTAAATTCAAGTTATTAGTTTGAGAAACAAAGAAAAAAATGCAAGTGAAGCAAAAGAGTTATTAATGAACTGACTTCTTACTTCAGGGAAAATTTTATGCATAACTATGAAGCACTGGTATGCCATTTTGTGGGACATACCTGTTTTGGGTACGCTTCCGAAACGCGTACCTAATCACTGAAACGCACCAAATTTCATTTTTATTTATTTTATTTTATTTTTTATAATTTTTTGCTGCGAAACGCTTAGAAACATTCCCGAAACGTTGAGCTGGCTGCGGTGATTTAAAATGGTGACGTATTGAACTTGCAAATCTCAGTCAAATTGATACGACGACGTTTTGGACAAAGGCAAAAATTACATCTGATAGATACCACATCGTTTGGACAAAGGCGGAAATTAGAATTGCTTGATACAACGTCGTTTTTAGAGAGGTAGAAATTGAATCTTAAGGATACGACACAGTTTTTTAATGCCCTAAGAATCAAATTTCCTTTCTTTCTTCACGAAATCAAAATGGCCATTTGACATTTTCCAGCAAACAGAGAGCACTCATTTGACGTGGTTAGGAGTTGAATTTTGATTGATTATTTGTACTTTGAGTTAATACTTATTAGTTAAGGATTAATGGTTGATGTTTTTAATATTTGGAGACTTTGAACATTTTTCTTGCTATTTGATATATATATATATATATATATATATATATGATGTGGCGTATCTGTCATAACGTACCCGAAGGTCGCTACGACGCGGATGGCGAAATAAAAAGAGATTTAGTTTTCAAAATGAAAACTCTGGAGTCGCCACCAATTGTATTAAGAAAATAGGGAACAATTGGAAAACCCTTTTTCATTTATTAAATAATAATATTAAAAAAAAAATCGGTCTACGAAACAGAGAGGGTTCGGGAGTCTGTTTATGCGTGGGGAAGGTGTTAGGCACCCCACAGCATCCGTCTAAAGACGATTACCCTAAATTAGTTGTGCGAATAGAATATGGCCAATCATGTATATTTTATTTACCCCAGAATAATAAATTGATTACAAGAATATCTGACAAAAATAAAAACCCAAAATTTAAACGTGCAATGCATGAATTATCTACCGAGACCTAAATCCTTCTACCCCTTCATCGCATGAAGCGACCGTCCAGGGTGGCGCTACCTCACCTAGATCGGATAGAGAAAGGCATATAGGACTGACTCGCCCTATCCTCCTATGATAAGTGAAGGGGCATGCGGATACTACGCGGCACAGGTATATTTTTACATGCAATGCAAATGCATGATTTTAAATATTACAAAAACTTGTCTCAAACTCTAAGTATTGAGAAATTTTAAATTACATCCAAAAATAAAAATAAAAAAAAGGATAAAACAATGTTCTTGCTCCATGCTTGCATTTAGATATATTCTGGTTGGGCCTTTCGATTTGTTGGTGCTCATAATGACCACAAATTATGTCCAAAGATGCTCATATATACCAAACATAGAGTAAGCAAGACTGAAAAACTTATGATTCTTAAGAGA
Source organism: Cercis canadensis (assembly GCA_003255065.1). Taxonomy (NCBI): domain Eukaryota; kingdom Viridiplantae; phylum Streptophyta; class Magnoliopsida; order Fabales; family Fabaceae; genus Cercis; species Cercis canadensis. Next base: position 70,057 of record QAOA01007615.1, on the reverse strand, counting down.
CAAAACTGAGAGTAAACTAGAGCCAAAACTTAGAGTGAAATAGACATGCAAAAATTCTAAAAAAGAATATATACATTGAAGCCACATGTCCTACAGTTTTAATAAAATCAACATTACTTAATTTGGATTTGTACAACTTCAGAAAACAATGAAAGATTGAACACTGCCAAAGATAAGGTATCAGTGTCAGTGCAACCTGGAGCAGCTAAATTCAAACTCGAACTAGCAGTAAACTAGACATGAAAAAAATTCAAAAATTGTACACGTTGAAGCTACACATCTTACAGTTCTAATGAGATCAGAACCACGTAAAATGGAGCTGTACAACTTCAGAAACAAATGAAAAACTGAACACTGCCAGAGATAAGGCATCAGTGTCAGTGTAACATTAAAGCAGCCATGTTCAAACTTGAATTGACAGTAAAGCACATATGGAAAAAATCTGAAAATTGTACATAGTGAAGCCACACCTCTTACGGTTCTAATGAGATAAGAACCACGTAAAATGGAGCTGTACAACTTCAAAAACAAATGAAAAACTGAACACTGCCAGAGATAAGGCATCAGTGTCAGTGTAACATTAAAGCAGCTGTGTTCAAACTCGAACTGGCAGTAAATCACATATGGAAAAAATTTGAAAATTGTACACAATGAAGCCACACCTCTTACGGTTCTAATGAGATGAGAACCACGTAAAAGGGAGCTGTACAACTTCAAAAACAAATGCAAAACTGAACACTGCCAGAGATAAGACATCAATGTCAGTGTAACATTAAAAAAGCTATGTTCAAACTCAAACTGGTAGTAAACTACAGATGAAAAAAATCTGAAAATTGTACATAGTGAAGTCATACCTCTTACGGTTCTAATGAGACTGACCTCACTTAAATCCGATCTTTGTAGCTCCATAAATAAATCAAACATTGAGTGCTTCCAGTAAGAATTGATAGCAGCGAAAATGGCTTATGCAAGTGATTCTTTCATGATAAAAGAGAATGCAAGTTGACTCTCTCTACGGGAGAAACACTACCATGCAACAATTTTCATGCTTAATGTGTTAAGTGGAAGCCAAAATTGAGCAACTGAGCACAATAGCTAAATAGGGCAGCAAGGAAATAAAATGTTCAAGCAAAGAAAAATCTGGGCACCAAGAAACAAAGTTAATCTGCTTGGCTAGAGAAAACAAAAGAAGGCAGCAAGATGCAAAGGCTAACAAAATAATTTAAAGCAAAATAGGGCAGCAATTAAGCTCTGGAACAAGAAAAAAAACTAAGTTAGATTCAAAACAGGGCAGCAAGGATTTAAAAGAGAACAAAGGATTAGCAAAGATTATCCCAACAAAAAGCTATAGTCAAGCAATTTTCAAGTTAATTAGGGTTGGTACAACAACAATTATGCCCAGAAAAATCTAGCATGCATTAAAGGGGCTTTAACAACATTCAAGTTTCCACCTAAAGGTTCAGCCATCACTTAATTAACCCAAAAAAAACTTTTCTAAACCGATTAATGGAAGCACAAATGACCTAGGAACATAAACATCAACCGAATATGGATATCTAAGAACCAAATGACCAAAGTTCATCAAGATTAAAGGGCAACTAGAGCAGAAAATTTCCAAAAAAACATAAACAGCCCAGAATTGCAATTAATAAAAAATCTATGAACATTTCATCCATACTATCTCAATTGATCAACAATCCAACATTAAATCAGCCCAATCCACTAAAATCAAGTAAGAACATAATAGGACAGCTCAAGAACACCAAGAATGAAATAGGGTAGCAACAAGAACATAGCCCATAATTTTTTATTTTCGGATTTAGGAAGGAAGAGCAAAGAAACAAACATGGAATCAAAGGAACAAGATGAATCAACAAAAGAAATTGACCAAATCAGTCCAAGAACACCAAGAACAAAACAGGGCAGCAACAAGAACATAGCCCAGAATTTTTTATTTTCGGATTTAGGAAGGAAGAGCAAAGAAACAAAGAAGGAATCAAAGGAACAAGATGAATCACAAAAGAAATTGACCAAATCAGTCCAAGAACAAAACAGGGCAGCAGCAATAACATCAAGAAAAATCAAAGAAAATAAAGGGGATAATTAACCTTACTTGGTTTTTGTTTTAGTCTTGATTCTTCCCCTTTGATTTCTGCTACTCTTTTTGCTGAATGTCTTCTTATTGCTCTTCAATTATTGCTCTTTCTCTCAAAAAATAACCATTTATGCTTTCTCTCTATGCTGAATGCTCCCTCCCTCTTCTTTGCTCTCCCTTGTACGTATATCTCTATTTTTTTGTTGCTCAATTCCCTTTTTTTCCCCCCTGTAACTGCTGCCCAGCATCTTTGCCCCTTTTTTTATTTGCTTTTCTTTATTTAATTACTTAATCATTTACTTAAAAAGATAAATCAAAGGTTGGACCAATGAGGAGAGAAGGAAATTCATTCCTTGCTCTCCTATTGGTTACTTTAGATCTAATGATGCCAAAAGTAAATTTACAAAAAATATTTATATGTTTTTATCAATTATATACATAATTAAGAAAAATAACAAAAATGAATCAAGTGGGCTTAAATAAAAATGGGCTTAGTGAGACAATGGATTAGGCTTAAGTTTTCTTTTTATTGTAAAAGCCCAAACAAATAAAAAAACATTAATTAAAAATTTAAATTTATCTCCAATTTTCTTAAATATATTTTTAACTATCATATGACCCGGACAAAATACGGTATCTACAGTATCCATGACGTACCTGTACCCCTATTTTTTTAAAAATGTCGTATCGGCGTTTTTGTACCCGTACCCGTGCTATATAGTTGCATAATGAACTTCATAATTTCTACTAATATGCATAGACAATCTAGCATCTGCAGTTTGACTACAAATAATTAGCCTACAAAAACAACAGAGAACCCAGATGATCAGAAAAGAAGCTCGCTATCAAATAGCCCTTAAACCTGTGTATAGCAAAATTTAGCCCTTAACAAATTTCCAAGTGATAAAAATGTGTACTTCTCATTTAATATGCCTAGATATCTAGATACATCAAACATAAAAGAAGAAACCAAGTAAGGGCACATACTTGGTTTTGATTGACTCCTTTTTCCCAAAGATATGTGGTTGTTAAAATTTTCCCTCCCTTCTTAGATTGGAGCTCCAAATTCTTGCATAGCCATGGCTGTTGAAACATAATTAAACTTAGAAACAATTGTCAAAAGCAGTTTCCATCCAGCAGAGAAAGTTCCATGACACAAAATTAAATTTGCTTTACCAGCTCCATGTGGAGCCACTCTCTTGATTGAGCAGATTGGACAACGAAAAGCCACTATTCCTCACAATCTAGCATGTAATACGATATATTTCCAAGAAAACAATAATTTGAACCAAAGTGAAGTCATACGAATACTGCTAATTAGCTTGGTTGTCATGAATGAAAAGATATCTAATGCAAAAACACAGAACAGAAACATTATGAACTGAAAATATATAAGAATAGTGTATATAACATAATTAGAAAATTACCTTTGAAATACATGCTGACACCTTTATTTACCATGGCTTTCGTTGTCTCACAATAACAGCAGGTAGAACCTTACTCCTAAGCTCATTACAGAGATAGGCATAGCAACTTTATAAGCCGCATAAATTTTCTTGAAGCATAGAAATCCAACTAATTTTGGATTGTAAGGAGACAAAGACTTTACCATATCCTAGTAAATCAAAGAAATCACACAACATGGTTGTAATAATCTGCAGGAGATTGCAGCCGAATTCAAAGGTGCCTTAATAGTGATAAGATAGTAAAGGCTTCCTAGTTGAACATTTCTTCTTAAATTGATGACTACAACATGCATTTGAGAATATTCACAAAGGGTTCGAGTTACTTTCCTTTCATTCAAGAAGCCAGCTTGGGCAGGCAGTGAACAATGGGTTAGAAAACGTCTAAGACCTACCCGAATCTGCCCCATAACCATCTTGCAACACATTTGCATTAATACAACAAACAACAGCAAGTTAGACTCTCAGTGTTTCTCTAAACATTTATTTTCATATCATCTCTATGCATTTTAAGGTATTTAAACTCACAGTAAGACTCTCAGCAAACAGTTCATGCTATCCACAGCTTCAATATCGAGCATTAATAGTAGGAATTCAGAAAAAAAGGAAGAGCATGCTTGTAGCAGATGAGGAAAAATTTAATAAGACAGGAAGCACAATGTGATATGATTAAAGAAAGAAGGGGTGACTAGTAGGCAGTGGTAGAACATAAAATCCAAATAATCTGTAAAATCTCCAAAGAATGTAACAGATAAATAAATGGTGATTGCAATCCTACCTCACACTATTTAAGTGCTGTAGCACTACTCTTCTTGTGAAGACCAATGACATCATTACACGTGTATATTTAGTGGGGCTGCCTATTTGTTTGCTTGTGAGCATCCTTCATTAATTCTGAATTTGTCCTCACAATGGGAAAGGTTTGAAAGTGCAATGTCGAAAGTGCAAAGTGTAACATCAAAAGTGGACGGGAAAGTGGAAACATGGGTACTGAACTGTAGGTGGCATCCAAAGATATACTAGATATGATTGAAATTGTTGAACGTGGACGTTTGTTTTCCCCATTCAGGACACTGACGCTTTGTTTCTGTTTGTCTCTCAGAATGAATTGCTGCCTAACTCGACCTGCCTGCGAACAGCTACGGGTATTTTAGATGGTGAATTAGATGCAGGTTTCAAACTAAAGCTCCCAATAGAGGTCTCAGTGTAATTGACCTTGTGCTTCTTTGATACATGAGGGAAGCTTCCCTTGCTTGCTCTTTTGTTCTTTCCAACTAGGATCGAAAACAAGTAGGATACTTTCTCGTTTAGGGAGTTGATGGATTTATTCATATCTTGTGCCCAATTTGGCTGGTACTTACTGCAGTTTTAACATAAATATTGTAGTTTTGGTCATTCTATTTTAGCCAAACAAACAATTTGGTCTCCATATTTTGAAAATAAACTATTTGATCCTTATCTTCTCACAAAATGAGCAGTTTTGATAATCTTCTTAACTTCTGTCCAAATTTTAACTTCATCAGCTAACATGGCAATGAAAAATAATTTTTTATTCTTAATCATTCTTTCACCTCCCTTTCCCTCTTCTACCGTTCCTCCCTCCTGGGAATTTTCTTCATTCTTCTTCATTGTTACAATCCAAAAGCATCTTGGCCTTGTTCCAGCGCAAATTGAACAAATCAGTATGTGCGTCTATTGATTTTCTACGTGTTGCAGCTCTTACACTTGTTCCAGCAAAAGGAAAATTTCATTTTGGGTTCCCTTCACCTTTTCCATTTGATTCTCAGACAATAGCTGCAACCACACCCCATTAACCAACAAGCTACAACCTTAAAATTCCTATATCCATCTCTATCTCAAAGGTATAGAAAGAGAGAGAGAGAAAGAGAGCTGCCACGTCACCATTTCAGCTTCTCACTCCAGTTCAGATTTTTTCTTCATATCATTATGTCACATTGAGTATAGTTTTTGCCCTGTTGTTGGATTTGTTCTACGTCAGTGAACCACCATTTTTTCTCTTAGAAGATTTGCTCGCAAAGTCTCAAATAGGGTGTTGGGCGAAGAAAAAGAGATGGGCAATTCTTTTGGGTGCTCGGCTTCCGGTGAGAGGTTGGTATTAGCGGCCAGAGACGGATATTTGGTTGAGGCCAAGCTGCGTTTGGATTGTAATCCATGTCTTGCCAAGTAACTTTTGGTGGCCTCAATTCCCCTCTTCATTTTGCAGCTGCCAAGGGCAATAACAGGTTTCATAACGATGAAGAAGAATGAAGGAAATTCCTAAGAGGAAGGAACGGAAGGAAGAAGCTGAGTGGGAGAGGGAAGAGGGGTGAAAGATTGATTAAGAATAAAAAAATTATTTTTTTATTACCACGTCAGTGGATGCTGTTAAATTTTGAACGAAAATTAAGAGAATGATTAAAATTGTTTATTTTGTGAAAATAGAGAGACTAAATAATTTATTTTCAAAATAGAATGACTAAATTATTCATTTGACTAAAATAGGGTAACCAAAGCTACAATTAAACCTAAATATTTTAGTTTTGATCTAAGCCAGTGGGAGTTCAATGATGTATTCATGAACTGTACTTAAAAAGAATTATTCATATAAACATATTGTTGGTATTTTTATAAAATATAAATATATTTATTTGAGTTTAAATGCTTTGATTTTTTGACTTTAGACCAACAATAATGTCCCTTATATTTTTCTGAAGATTAAAACCTTTTTATGGTTTTTATTTTGTAATATTAAAGGTTGATTGGCTAATCTATTTAAGGCAATAATATCAGCCATTATGTGGCTGATTGGTCTCACTATTCAGCTTAGATCAAGGAATTATATTCCTTCACTTGTGCCCAAAGGTTTTCTACCTCTCCTATATATTTGTGTATCTAGACACAACTTGGTAGAGAAGAAGAAATATGATTATCTTGTGTGTGTTCATGCTTATGTGCTGTGTTATATGTGATTAAACACTTGGGTAGAGAAAGGTGTTGCAAAAAGTCATTTCTTCCTATTTGTACAAAATACTGGAGGATAAACAATGTGGTCACTGGGCTGTTGTATCCTAGAGACAACACGTCTAGAACTCGCTGCGCCTGGTGGAGATACTAAGAATCACTTGCGAGAGTTGTGAATTGTCTTAAAGAAAGCGAGATACCCGTGTCTCATCTTAGTGCCACATCTCTATTTTTCTCTAACATATTGCTATTATTTGTATTTTATTTCTATTTTTGTAGGCTTGAGAATAACAATTTTAAGACAATTTCAAAATCTATACTTATTTCCTATTGATCCTAAAATCAAATCTAATGAAGGTGTTAGTGATCTTAACAAGCCTTCAAGTACACGGGTGTTCACTTCAATCGTTGGAAGGGAAATGTTCTTTTGTACTTGAACTTTTTGAAGGTGTCTTATGTTCTCTCCTATTTAAATCCTAAGAAGACATCCATTGATGGAATGAGTGAAATAGAACAAGAGCTACATGTTGAAAAAATAACAAAGTGAGAGAAGGATGAATTCCATTGTCGCTATTATTTATTTAATTGTTTATCTAAGTAATTTTATGATTATTATGAACTGCAAAAAAAATTTTGAGTGTCTAGTAGAAAAAATATGATACAGAGGATGCTGATGCAAAGAAGTATATATTGCAAGTCGTTTCTTTCGTTATCAAATGGTGGATAACCATTCTATAATGGAGCAAAGTCAAGAGTTCCAAATGCTTGCACATGAAGTGAGATCATAAGGCATAAAAATAGAAGATAATCTCCTTGTTGCTACCATCGTTGACAAGTTGCCTCAATCATGGAGAGAGTTCCAAAAGATACTTTGTCATAAGCAAAAGGAAATAAACTTGGAGAGTTTGATATTAGAGTGGAGGAAGAAGATAGAAGCTAAGACATGCTCATGACTCAAAACGGTAATGGTAGTTCCACAACTACCAACAGGGTACATGCTCTTGGAACTAGTGACTCTTTGCCCAAAGGTCAAAATCAAAATGTTATTTGAAGCCATACAAGAAGGGGGATGAAAAAAATATACAAAAAAGGCCCATATCAAAACAATGGAAACTTCACCCAAAAGAGAAATGAACCACCTTTACGACCTATTTCATGTTTTGTTTGTAGCAAGCATGGGCATTTTGACAAAGATTGGTTCAAGGTGTTTAAACCTTATGACAATTCCAATGAAATAATGTTTGGTGATGCCCATACTACTAAGATTTTTGGTGAAGGTGATGTGAAATTGAGCTTTACTTCTGGGCATGTACTCACTCTCAAGAATGTGCTCTATACTCCCCAAATGAGGAAGAATCTTATGTCTTCATATCTCCTCAACAAGGATGGCTTTAAACAAACTATTGAATCTGATCAATATGTAATTACTAAGAATAGGATGTTTGTGGGCAAAGGGTATGCTAGTGATGGTATGTTCAAGTTGAATGGTGACATGAATAATATGCCTTTCAGTTCTGTTTACTCCTCCTTATTCGTCTGCTTCTAATGGAGTTACCGAATGTAAAAATATAACTCTTATTAATCTTACGAATTTTATGCTTTTACATTCTAGTGCTCCATATAGTTTTTGGGGTGAAGCTATTTTCACTGCCTGTTATGTTCTTAATAGTGTTCTCACTAATAGCTTTTTAAAACTCCTTTTGTGTTATGGAAATGGCATAAGCTTGTAGACACTGTATTTTGTCTGGGTATTTTCGTGGCATAAAAAAAATGATTTTCAAAAAGATGTAAGTCCTTAATTTTTTTTATTATTGCTTTTTATATTTGGGCCTTTGTAATAAAGCAAATCCTAGGCCGAATCCATTGTTAGTCTAGACAACTTATTTTAGAGTAAAACCTTTTTATAGTCCTTGAAAAATGCAGTCACTGACAAATTCGTCCTCAAAAAATTTTCGGTGACAAATTAGTCATTGAATTATTATTTCGCTGACAAATTAGTCATCTGTTAGGCAAGATCAGTGAAAAGAAAATGAGGACTTGAATGAGAAAATGAGGGCTTAAACATAGCTAGGCAAGATCAGTGAAAAAAATTTAGGGTCTGCAAGGGTCCAGAACTTTTCTTATTAAAGTATTAGAGGACTAATTTGTCAGATAGAATAATAATTCAAGGACCAATTTGTCACTAAAATTTTTTGGAGGACAAATTTATCAGTAACTGCATTTTTCAATGACTAAAAGAGGGTTTTACTCCTTATTTTATCTAGCCCATTCTTTAATATTTAGATTTTTGTAAATAGTAAATAATAATAATAAAAAAAAAGAAATTGTGTTAATAAAATTTTGTATCACTAGATCTATGAGCACTAATAGGAGAGCAAGAATAAATTTTCTCGTCTCCCCCATTGGTCCAAGTCTATGCATTATCCTTATTAAGTAAATAACTAAATTAAAAAGAAGAAAAAAAATCAAAAGAAAAGCAATAGAAATGGGCGGTGGAGATTAAAAGGCAAGATGAGAAAGTGAAACAAAAAGAAAAATATTTAGAGTGAGGAGGAGACCCAATGTGAAAAAGAAAAAAGAGGAGAATAGGAAGAAAGGAGGGAACAATAGAGCAAAGGGAGAGGAAGAGAGAAATCCATTGGAGAGGGAGAGAAAGATGTCTTCTTTGGGGCTTTTAGAGAGAAAAATGAGCCAAACCAAAGTGGGATTAAGTGAAAGAAGTGAGGAAAGCTGAAAGGAACAACAAGTTGAGAAAGAAAGAGACCCATCAGAGAGGAAGAGAAGATTCTGACGAATTTGGTGGCGGTTTCTAGAGGCAGCAGCTGTGGAGGATGTTGGAGCTAAGGATTTGTCAATATCTTCATCATTTAGACTGATTTTTGACTCTTGGGTAAAGCTCTATCCTTCTCCTTTTCCTCTTAGCTTTCTTCAATTTATAATTTGGCTCTTTGTTTTGTTAATCTTGATTGTTAGAGAGTTCAATTCCATTTTTGTAATATAGGAATTTTGGTGATGGAGTTAGGTTGTTCTTAAATGTCTTGTTTGTGCCCTTTCTTAATTTTTAAATTTCTTGGATTTGTGATGTTTAATTTTTAATGGAAAAGTGAGGAAGGAATTTTTAAAATATGATGTACATGGATGAGGGTTCTTGAGATAGTTGCTTTGTTCTTTATCTTTGGGTTATTTTTGCCTTGTTGATTGTATTGGGATTTCTATTTATCATGAAGTGCTTGCTGTCCTTAATGCATTGCTCTATTGATTCATATAATTATGCTGATTCAAGTTAATTAAAAGATGGGGTTTGTTATTGCCCAATTTTGAGCATAATTGAGGATTGTTTTCAGCTGTGTTTTTATAGCATTCTGTTGACAATTTATCATGAAAGTATACCAATAGAGAGTCAACTTGCATTCTACTTTATCATGAAAGAGCACTTGCATAACCATTTTTGCTGCTGTCAGTTTCTCACTGGCAGCACTTAATGTTTCATTTATTTTTGGAGCTATAGAGCTTCAATTTGAGTGTTTCTTGTCTCGAATAAACCGTAAGACATATATTTCAACTGTAAAATTTCTAGATTTTTTTTTTCATATTTCTCCTTATCCCAGTTTGTATTTCAAGTTAGTTGTGTTTTTTGTGCTGTCAAGTTGCCAGACAGCTCTGGCAGTGTTTGGTATTTTAATTCTTTCTAGAGCTACAGAGCTCAGAATTTAGTACCATTTATCTTGATAGAACTGTAAGATGTGTGTATTCAGTGTGTGTAATTTTCAAATTGTTTGCATGTCTCCCCTGATCCCAGTCTGCATTTAAAGTTTGATGTTTTTTTGTACTGTTTGGTTATCTGTCTCCTCTGGCAGCAGTCATTGTTCTTCTTATAGCTGGAGCTACAGAGCTCAGAATTTAGCATTATTTGCTTTAATAGAACCGTAAGATGTATTTCTTCGATGTGTATAATTGATAAGCACATTTTTTATACAGTAGTTAACTCTCATTTTTAGTCTCTTAAACCTCTTTTGAGCTGAATTGATTGGGCTTGGGCTGCATTTCATTAGTTGGGTTCCAATTGGGCTTAATTGTATTTCTCAGCATTACTGGGAGTTTAACATTGTTTTTGTATTTCGGGCATAACTTGAGTTCTAAACATCTAATAATCTTGAATCTTATCTTGTAGGAAATCTGAGAGAATTCCCTACAACTTTGATTCAGAGCTCTAAAGCTAATTTAGGAGTCCAACATGCCATATTTAACATGGAAGTCAAAGCAGAGATACTGTCATTGGATCCTGACCCGTATTAAGAGATTGGGCCATAAATTGGCTGTGTGTATCTTATTGACCAAAAAATGGTGCCATTGGATAGCTGAGACATTAATCTTCAACTCTTATGAAAACCACTTCTCCAAAATATGGCGTTTTGATGGTGTTATTTCCCTTTGAAGTCAAATGATTGGTCCAAAGAGCTATTGAGAGTAAATTGGGCCTAACTTTCTCATCCTAGGCCCAATTAAGGCAAAATCAGTGCCCAATTAAAGTTAAGGCTCAGGAGATTAATTTTAACTTAGGGGTAATCTCGTTGTGTAGGTATTTTAGACAGTTTTAAGTAGAGAAAGAGGCATCCGTAGGTCATACATTCCCATTATATGTAGTTTTCCTCTGCCTCTTTTCTCTCTAGCAGTTTTCTTTACCTTTTCTGTAATGGATCATTCCCTCTTGTTCATGGAGGGCAAATCATTTAAATCAATCCAGGTTTTGACTGTTCTGATTATTAATTCTGAGATTCTATTTTAATTGTTATTTATTTAGTGATTAACCAAACTTTTTTCCATCCTTTGCTTAATTCTGTTTGAGTTGCATAAATTTGGATTAGAATGTTCATGTGATGATTGGTTAATTTCATATGTTAAAAGAGGATTGTAAAGATTAAACAATGTTTCAAAGGTATTTGATGGATTGTTTAAGCTTGGTTGGATTCTGGACTTTAGCTTAATCTAAATTAGTGGATGCTTAATTTGTTTAACCCTAATTAACCAAATTTTGGATGCTTATCCAGTAGAGGATCCATAGATCACCTTGAGGCTTCTTAATGAGATCTAAGGCCAAGAATTTGGTTAATGATTGAATGAATCTTTTGTAATCAAGGACAGAATAAAATCAAGATTAATTAATTCCCTGGATTGGTTGCTCTCTTAATTCAGTTTACTATCTTTTAATTGCTTTTTGTTGATTAATTCTGCAAGTCAACCCCCCTGTTTGTTAAACTCCTTAATTTGATTCCCTAATTAGAGTAATCCAAGGGCTCGACTCAGTGTTACCTTATGCTGCAAGTATTCTTGGTGATTCAGATATAAATTGACTAATTTGATAGCCTCAGCCGCTCATCAATAATTTTCAGATTTTTTGCATGTCTCCCCTGCCCCCAGTTCACATTTATGGTTCATTGTCTCAGAGCCATCTATAGGGCTGTTCAAGAGCATTTCTCCTACCTATCTTTGGTTTTCTATGCCTTTTAAAGATTGTCGTTTGCATGTTGTTTTATTTCTATTCCAAAACATTTTGAAAGTTGTTCTTGGCACATTTTGAAGTGTTATTTGAGTGAATTTGTTTCCTAGTGATTTCGCTATTTTGCATCTATTTTTGTTGATTGTTTAAGGTTTTGTTTGGCCTGCTTTTTTGGTTTATTACCTACATTTTTGAACTGGTTTTCCTCCCTATTTCAATGGTATCTTGTGACTGTTCGGAGTAGGACTTATGTTTCAATTTATTCCTATGTTGTTTAGTGACTTCTTGAGCATGAATTGGTTGTTGATTCTGCACTATTTTAAGTTTTTCTACATTCATCTCTGTTGTTTTAGGACTGCTTCATGGCTCATTTCTCATGTTGATTCTGCACTGTTTTAGGATTGCTTTAGGCTCATTTCCTATGTTGTTTTTACACCATTTTTTGGATTTTTTTTGCACCATTTTTTTTGAATTGTTTCTGCACTATTTCAGTTAATGTATTTTTTATTGGTTTTTACTATTTGCAATTTCTATGAGTGCATGATTTCTTTTTCCTCTTGATGGGCACTGGTGAGGCCATGTAGTAAGTAAGCGGATCCCCTTTTCCCAAACTCGACAGCATGAGGTTGATTTGAGTCCCAGAGCGAAGATGCAATGTTTCTTTTTCTTTTTATTGAAATGTAATTAAAGTCTATTTCCCTAAGACAAGTGTTGTAATATTATGAACTTATACATTTGCATTCATTTAGGGTTTAAATGTTTTCGACGTAGAATCCACAGGCCCCTTACTTATCATGGGGGGATAGGGCGATCCATTTGCATATCATGTGGCCCATTCTATAGTTCTTAGGTAAGGATAAACGCCACTCCAGAGGGCGCAATATGTGAGGAACAGGTGGAAGGATTTAGGACATCTTAGTTGTATGCATTTAATATTTAAATTTGCTGTCAATATTCTTATTCATTTGTGTAGTTTATTATTTGAGGGATGAATAAAAAATATTTTTGGTCATATTATGTTTGCACAATTAATTTCGGGTAACCGTCTTTTAAACGGGTGTTGTGGGGTGCCTAACTCCATACACAAACTGACTCCCGAACCCTTTTTGGTTCGCAAACCATTTTTAAAATTCAAAAAAGGGTTTTCTAATTGTTCCCAATTTTCTTAATACAATTGGTGGCGACTCCAAGTTTTCTTTCAAAAACTAATATTTTTTAAAAGTTTGTCATTCACGTCGTAGCAATCTTCGGGCCTAATTTGAGTTACCTTAAAGTTTGGGACTGTTTAGCTTATGTGAGGATTGTAGATCCAAAAAGATCTAAATTTGGTGCTCAAGCTTCTACTTGTGTTTTTTTTTTTTTTTTTTTTTTTNTGTTTTTTTTTTTTTTTTTTTTGTTATACTTTGACTAGTATAACTTATAGATTTTCTGATATTGAACACAATGTGATTATGGAATCAAGTGATGTTATTTTTCATGAAAATAAATTTCTTTTTAATCTTAAAAATAGTGGGGGTCAAGAAATTTTCAATGAAAATGAGCCTTATTCTTCTACTCCTTCTACTTCTTTACAAGTTGAAAGAAATTTTTAAATAGAGCCTAGAAGGAGTAAAAGATTTTGGTCATAACTATATAATTTATAATGTGAAGGATACTCCAAGCTCTTTGCAAGAAGCTTTAGCATCACATGATTCTATTTTTTTGGAAAGAAGCTATAAATGATAAAATAGAATCTCTTATTTCTAATAGAACATGGAAATTAGTTGATTTACCTCATGGTTGTGTAGCTATTGGCTGTAAATGGGTTTTAAGGAAAAAGTTGAAACTTGATGGTACTATAAATAAATTCAAAGCCAGGTTGGTGGCTAAGTGATTTACTCAAAAAGAGGATTTGGATTTCTTTGATACTTTTTCTCCTATTGCTAGAATTACATCCATTAGATTGTTGATTATTATTGCTGCTATTCATAATATGTATATTCATAAAATGGATGTAAAGACAACTTTTTTTAATGGAGATTTAGATGAAGAGATATATATGCAACAACCTGAAGGATTTGTTGTAGAAAGCCAAGAGAATAAGGTATGTAGATTGTCTAAGTCTTTGTATGGACATAAACAATCACCTAAACAGTGGCATGAGAAATTTGATTTATGCATGTTTGAAAATGGTTTTAAATCTAATGAATGTGATAAATGTTTATATTTCATATACGTTGATAATTCTCATGTTATTATAAGCTTATATGTGGATGATTTATTAATTTTTGGTACAAGCTTATATATTATAGAAGGTACTAAAAATATGCTTTATAATAATTTTAGTATGAAAGATCTTGGTGATGCAAATGTTATTCTTAACATGAGAATTACTAGAATGCATGATGAAAATTTTCTTGATCAATACCATTATGTAGAGAAAATTTTGAATAAGTTTGGTTATAATAATGCCAAGCATGCCCTAACTCCTTTATTTGCTAATATTAATTTATATCCTACTATGGAGGATAGATTTATTGTGAGACAAAAGGAATATGCTAGTATTGTTGGGAGTCTTCGTTATTTAACTGATTGTACAAGACCTGATATTACATTTGCAGTTGAACTACTTGGTAGATTTACTGTAAACCAAGTATAGAACATTGACATGAAGTTGACCATATTTTGAGATATTTGTGTGGTACTAAAAGTTATGGTTTATATTATAAAAGATATCCAGCTGCGGTTAAAGCTTATGCTAATGCTGATTACAATACATCAGGTGACTCTCTTTGTACTTCTGGTTATATATTTACTTTGGGTGGTTGTGCAATTTGTTAGAAATCCAAGAAACAACAAGTAATTGCGAACTTAACCATGGAAGCTGAGTTTATTGCTCTAGCAGTAGCTAGTGATGAGGCTAGTTGACTGAGAGATTTATTGTATGAAATTCTTATTTGGAAAAAACCAATACCACCTATATTGATAATTGTGATAGTACTGTTGCTATTGGTAGAGTACAAAGCTGTTACTATAACGGTAAATCTAAACCTATAAGAAGGAAACGTAATATTGTGAGATCTTACATAAATAATGGTAACATACATGTGAGTTATGTAAGATCAAAGGATAATTTTGTGGATCCATTAACAAAATCTCTAGCTAGAGAAAAGATTTGGAATACATCAAGGGGGATGGGGTTAAAGCCCAAATAAAAACATACTATCTATGAGGATACCCTACCTATTGATTAGAGATCTTAAGAACTAGGTTCAAAGGGAAAAGTGAATCATAGAGTAAGTCATGAGTGTGAGATACACCATATATATATGAGAATATTCTTCTTATAAACCATCCCTAAGGTGTAGGTCTATCTTGCAAAATAATGGAAGATGATTTTTCTAAAACTCTTAACGAATTATGTAGTTCTTAAGAGTGAGGTGTCACAGTTGGAAGAGCACCTTTGACATATTCACCTATATAAGTCACTGCAAAAAAATTCTTATTTTCTCACGGAATAAATCTGTGAGAAATGGTGGAAAAGTCTGTGAGAAACAGTGTTCTCACGAACTTAAGGGTGCGAGAAAAACAGACGTGACAAAAGCCTTTTCTCACGGAAAAATCGGTTCGTGAGAATTTTCTCATGGATAATCATTTGTTATGCATAAGAGTATCTCACACGAATTTCTCACGGACACTTGTCAGTGAGAAAATCCTTTGTAAATAAATTTTGTTATTTGTTGATTTTTTTTTGGTTCAAATGACTACTTATTTTTTCTAAACATTTAATCAAATTAATAAAAATTAAATGAAATATAATTAAATTTTATTAATAAAATTAAATGAAATATAATTTTTTTATACAATATAAAAAAAAAATTCAGTGGAATAGCAGAGCAATCCTGAGCACTAGTCCTCTTCATTTGTCCCCAAGTCCTCAGTTGTGTCATCCTTAGCGGCGAGCTGTGGGGCCGAACCGGATCCTGGACACTACTGCTGCTGCAGTAATTGTCCCAGCATAGAGGCGAGTGCCTCGGGTGATATGTCATTCGCATCTAGTTCCTGGGAAAATGGGCGAAGGTGAGCCATCGCCTGCTGCAAGCTGGCCATCTGGGACAGCACCTCAAACATTTGAGGATCTGGCTAGCGGGAGGGCTGGGTAGAATGTGAGTTGGTGGAGTCCAATAAGCCAGCCTCAGAGCTCAAGCCATAAACCTGACCCTTCTTATTCTTCCCGACGACGACATTGAGCCATAGCCCGTTGACTGAAGAAGAAGAGGACCCAACCTGGTTCTCAGATCGATGCCTCTCAAACTCAATCTGCATAGATAAAATTATTAGGTTAGTATCACAATTAATACATGTAACTCACATAACTCACATAAAGACTTAAGGATGAATTTAATACTTACATAAGTGGACTCCACTCATTGATGTACCCAACCCTTAGTAGAGCTGTGCTAGAGGTGACGGAAAACTCCAGAGCATTGGGCTCTTTGCCCAACTCCTTCGTCTGCAAAAAACATAAACAGTTAGAAAAAACAAATTGACATAAACTCAAATTTAACAAAACTGTTAAATAAAATACGTACCAGTCTTCGTTTGTGTTCGGAGATAGTGATAGAGCCAGCCCTATGAAAGGCGTGCCCCTGATCTAAGGAACGGTTCTTCTTGTTCCTCTCAAAGATGGCCCTATACTCCTAAGAGGCCCATATCGCTCTAAGGGCCTCAAGTACTGCAGGGGGACAACCAATTGCCCTTGCTCTTCCCGATCTTGATGTCTTAGAAATAGACACGAATGTTGTCTGAGCACTTAGAGAGCCAGACCTTACAAATATGGCTCTCATTCTAGGGCTCCCAAACACATCTCCTCTGCAATAGAAAACAGAATATCAATGTTAGTAAACATGTATACCAGATATGTTAGTAAATAAAGTAAAATCAAATAATTCTTACCTTAAACTCTATCCACCAGAGTTCCTTCATCTCATCAGAAATTGAGGTAAAATTCGGCCAAGGCTGCTCATACTTCGACTTGTAGACAGTCGAAATTATGTTCATTGGCTCCTTTGAAGGGTAAAAGATGAAAAAATAATGATTAATTGTTAAGTAATAGAAATAAATAATAGTAAAGTAATAAAAAAAATTCAAAAATTAAGTATTAGAATTAATTTACTCATTCTTCCCGTGTGACACAATAACCAACCGACCATGAGGCAGTTGGGAGCTCGGTCTTGGTCATGGAGAGTCTGAAATGACGAACACACTTGAGATGACCCTACAATGGTCGACGATGCAGAGCCTAGGGTCGCGACTCCTGAGCACCCTCCCTAGTCGTAGTGGACGACCGGTGCACACTAACCCCGGGACGGCATGAACATAGACAAGGCCGGCTCAGTTTGAGAAGGCCGAGCAACAACCTTGCCTCTGTCCCTTATGGACAACGACCCAGTTGTGGGAGATGACCATCTCGAGTGGTCTGACATATGTCATACAATTTAAATAAAACTAATGAAAATGTTAGAACAATAAAGCATTAATCCGTAAAGTCAAACCTAAACCCTAAACATCAAATCCTAAATGTAACTGCTAAACCCTTACCCTAAACCCCTAACCTTAAACCATAAATAAAAATTTGGACAAAGTCTCCCCTAAATCTTGAACATTCAAAGAATTCAGAATTTCACACAAATACACAGAATCATAGTCACAAAATTACAATTTATTCCATAACTAAAAATTACATAGCAATAGAGGTAAAAGTTATAACACAATAGAAAAAATTACAAAACTAATTCTATACCACCATTCAAATAATTCAAAAAAAAAATATTCCAAAATCATTCCACATCAAGAATACCAAAGAATTCATTCAAAACCAAATTGTAGCAAACAACAGTGTTCATTTCACTCTTATATTTTTTTTTCCCCTCTTTCAGTAACCTCAAAGTAGATACTTTGAATAACTCCAAGTGCAAGAAGAAAGAAATCCCCATAAAAGCTCATCAAGAATACCAAAGACTTTTAACCAATTTCTAGACAAATCAATTAATATATTTAGACAATATAAATAATCAAGAGGAGGTTTCACTTTGACCCAATAATTAAAGTTCCAGTGGAATGAAATTGAGGTAATATTTATGTATTGAAATTACAAGTTTCCACAATTCACATTATTATCTCTAGAGAATCCAAGGATTATCAATTCATTTCACCAATGAGTAAATATTCATTCTAGATTTTTTTTGAGTAAATCATGCACATGTCACAGTTTTAAAGCATATTGTGTTCAATTTCATGGCCAGAAGTGAGATAATGCAACACAATCATGATTGTAGTTGATATTTATCCACCAAGGTAAAAAAGCAAAAGCAAGAACAGTCCCATATATGTTGGCATTTGATAAAGCATATTTAAATACCTCAATGTGCTACAAATGGAGAAACTGAACCAATAGGCCGAATCTGGAGGTGAACAGCCGAAAAACCCAACAATTGTCGCCAAGAATGGTGCAAAAGTGCCTAAGGCCAAGAGGGAAGAAATAAGAGACAGCAAATGTTGTAAATGGAGGATGGGAGGTGTAACTGCGCGAGGAAGAAGAAATATAGGTAAAGTCTGTGAGAAAAAAACCTTAAAAAATTCAAATTTTAAGTGAAACGGTGCGTTGAAGTTTTTCATGGACTTTTTAACGAATTTGACTATCTGTGAGAAAATTCAAGATTTCTCACAGACCTTGTCTGTGAGAATAGTGAACATGTTAATGGAGGCAGTTAGGACACAATTTCTCATGGACTTTCTCACTAATTTTTCTCATGGAAAAGACTCCCCATGAGAAATTCAGTGAGAACATCTCAACAACCACCTTCTGTGAGAAAATCCGTGATAAATGTCGAGATTTTCTCACGGATTTTTAGTCAATGAGAAAAGTCTGTGACTAAAAAACGTTTTTCTTGTAGTGAGTATTGCGAAGTGGGGTTGCTTCTATGAGAATAATGGCTTAATTCTTGAATAATACTCATGAAACCAAGATAACACACAAAAGTTGGTTTAACGTGCGGGCTTCGAGCTCTATATTGCATCTGGATTATTATGTATAAGATATATATATTGTCTCCCTTAAGCAGTCATAGTTCAAAGCAATAGACCACTACTGGCTCTAGAACAAGTATATATATTTTTACTAAATAGAGGTTCAAGGCAATGCTACCTCTATTATGGATAATAGTATGTCTCTACCCAAGTGTCTACATGTTTGTGTTTATGTGTTTATTTTTATAAAAATAAGTGGCAGATTGTTGGTATTTTTATAAGATATAAATATATTTATTTGGATTTTAAATGCTTTGATTTTTTTTACTTTAGACCAACAATAATATCCCTTATATCTGAAGATTAAAACCTTTTATGGCTTTTATTTTGTAATATTAAAGGCTGATTGACTAATTTATTTGAGGCAATAATACTAACCATTATATGGCCGATTGGTCTCACCTCTTTTTTTAGCTAACATTCAACTTTGATCAAGGAATTATATTCCTTGACTTGTGCCAAAGGGTCTGTACCTCTTCTATATATTTGTGCATCTAGACACAACTTGGTAGAGAAGAAGAAATGTGATTATCTTGTGTGTATGTTTTCATGCTTATGTGTTGTGTTATATGTGAGTAAACACTTGGGTAGAAAAAGGTGTTGCAAAGAGTCATTTCCTCCTATTTGTGTAGAATACTGAAGGATAAACGGTGTGATCACTGTGCTGTTGTATCCTAGAGACAACGCGTCTAGAACTCGTTGCAGCTGTCGCATGCGAGAGACGTGAATTGTCTTAAAGAAAGTGAAATACCCATACCTCTTCCTGGTGGCACATCTATATTTTTTCTCTAACATATTGCTATTATTTATATTTTATTTCTATTTTTATAGGCTTGGGAACAACACATATTTTACCCTCTTCTCCTTTAGTAATTAGGAAATGAACTTAAGGTTCAAGAGTTGTGTAAAAGTAAAACAAAACAAAAAAGTTGAGCAATTCTACAGATAATTCTTATATCGTCATACATCCACTCTCCAAAGAAAATGCACTTCAACTATGATCTCTTAGCATAACAACCATCACTTACAACTAGGTATTCAGTAGGATAAAAGTTTCATATGCAGAATGATGGGGCTCAATTTGAATCCTACTAAAATAATATCATAGCAAGGTGAAATTTTGAAGGCTAAAAAATACTATAAAAAGTTTAGGTTGCAAATTTACTTTGCATCTTCAGTATCATAAAACATATAGGCAGCAACTTTAATGTTAGATTGAGTATGGAGACCATGACGTCCATTGCATGTGAAAGCACAATATGTGTAAACAAAGACTTGAAGTCTGGGTGCAAACTACTCCTCTGCAGTTCCATATACCAATTTTCAAGAGAGGAAGACGGTGCCTTGGTTCAGTGATATTCTGTCGGCGACGAACAAGTGCCCCTTAGAGTTCCCACTGAGGAAGGAGACGGCTTGCATTGCATAGAAGGTCTTACCATTCTGGGGCCAAGGTGGTTAATGATCTTGATATTAAGTTGAACCTCCATTGCCTCATATTGCGATTTAAAACAATTGACCAAGTCTAAATAAGTAGTGCGATTCTCCCATAGTACATTAACCATGATAAGCTATGACGTCTCCATATAGATAGTTATGTTCACCTTATTATCAACAATGTTCCATTCTTCACCTTGCATCCGCGTGTCCCATTTGTAGCATGCACCCACATGCATTGCATTCCTTAGGTCTTTAAGTACTGGCTCTTGATTTGGCTAAGTTAAGTACAATCTGGTTTCAGGCACGCGTCCCACTGTGGGTTATCAGTGGTATGGACTATGAATGGAGGGATATAATTTGCAGCCAATCAATCATTCAGGGGAGGTAGTTTTACACACTCTCTGTCCAATGCCAAGGCATCTTTTTGTTCTATAATTCATGATCCGATTGATTTTTTTCTTCTTTGTTTGCATACTGAAGTTTTTCTTTGGACAGACTGGTAACGAAGTGTAGCAATAGTTTTAGACGATGGTGTCCTAACATCATTTCATGCAACATGTTGGAATGCAACTAGAGGAATGTTCCCTGTGATAACATATAATTGAATAAATGTAGTATCTATGACTATCACAAGGGAAAGCTCCTATCCTAAGTTTTACAATTGTGATTTAATGACTATTTTTTAAAATTCTGAATTTGATTGTTTTAAATATTGACTTTAGCTCTATATGATTGCAGGGCTAGCCATATCAAATAAAAGATATAGCTAGGATAATCTCAAAAAGTGAAATATGCAGAGTCTTTTTTTCTTTTAGTTTCCTTAATATAATTGCTCTCTGCTTTTCCTTTCTTACATACCTTATATGAACGTATAAAAGATTTGCTAATGACGTTTCAATTTTTTACCACAATGATATTTTTCTTTTCTTTTGGGCTTTTTCACGTGACATATTCAATGGATTCAAGAGGAATGATGGACGAGTGAAGAATGCGGAGGAGATAAATTCTAGTGTACTGTGCCACACATGACCATTGGGTGTAATTCCTATAGTTCTTGGCTTCGGAAAAAATAACTGTGTATAAATATAGTTGTTCTTTCTCTTCCATTCTCTCCTCAAGTTAGTGTCTTTCTCTCTTGCATGTGTCGTGATATATTTTGTTTTCATTTTATCAGATTTTTATTTTCAGTTGTTTGAGTTTGAAGTAGAAAACGATGCTCATATGGAATCAGAGGATGAAGCAAAGGATGAGATGGGAAATCCTCCAATATATGTAATTTTTTTCTCTTCTTAGTAACAAAAAATATGTGCTACTTATTGTCATGGGATGCATTGCAAATGGAGAAAGCGAGAAAGATAAGGCTAAGTAAATATGTCAGCAATTACTTTCATCTACCTATTAAAGAGGCAACAAAGCAAATTAATTTTTGCCTCATTGTTTTGAAGAAAATATGTGTGACATCCAGTGGCCAAAAAAGAAAAGGAAGACTTATGTGGCAACATACTTGATAAGTTAGACGAATGAGGTTCAGGGGAAAGAGGGTTCTTCAAACAAATGTCATATGTAGTGTTCCAGTAATTGAATTCTTTAATATATGTATTTGAAGTTGCAGATTCAGGACTTGGGCAAAAGAAAGGCCAAAAGGGAAAGAGAACAAGCAATAGCCTTACAGGATGGTGATATTGGAAGTACTTCTCTTTCTATCTCAAGGCCAATCACTTTGGCCATAGGTCTATTAGACATTGAATATAATTTTATACATTTATGATATACAGTTATTTAAGTACTTATTGATATGTTATCAATTGAGACAGAAAGAAACGTGGAAAGTTTTCACTTTAACTCTTGAACTTTTGTCTTTTTTGCGAAATTCAGACATCTAATAATAGTGCAAATGTGCTGTCCTCTGCGTAGTATAGAACTCAGTGGTATTCATATTTTTTTATTCTCTATATATAACTGAATAGAGTTTAGACAAATCATAGAACACATAAAGGCTAACTAGCTAATGCTTTTTACATGGTTTTATTCAAAGAATTATGTGTACGATTTTCCAATCTCTTATACGANGCTAACTAGCTAATGCTTTTTACATGGTTTTATTCAAAGAATTATGTGTACGATTTTCTAATCTCTTATACGAAATTTCTAGATTCATTTTTTAAGTGCAAAAAAAAATTGGGAATTGGCTAAGGTGGTCCTAAACTAAAGACAAGACTCACATGGGATGCCTTCCTAACAGACTCCCACATATTGAACTCGAGTAATTGAGTAAGGAGATTTCTAGATTTAATGAGTTTCTCTTTTTAATGATATTTAAGAATAAATATATGATAATTTTTTATGAAATTCTTATAACTTATAAACTATAATTTTTTGTAGGAGAGTGTATGACTAGAATCATAATAGTCATGAAGTTTTAATTTGTTGAACGTTTCTACCTTGTGTCACTGGAAAGGGAATCATGGTTTTAAGATATGTATCCATTATTTTATTTTATTTTGTCATTGAATAGATATAGTAAGACTCTTTATCTAGAGATATGGGAGGATGGGAAATTAAAATAGGGGCCTCAACCTTTTTGGGTGCCTGACCATCCACGTGGGGGTTAGAATTAGTTGGAAATAAAATGTGGTCGATTAAATGGTGATTTTGTAATTTGGTTATGGATCAATTTGATGTTCAGTCTCACACACTCTTTACATTACTGGTTTTAAGTTATGTGTTATTGCTAATGATGTGAAGAGGGTGATAGGGTTGAACAACAAAGGGGCATATATATGCATTTTAGGTTGTGTGGATGTTTGTTTTGCAGTTTGTGTGCGGGGTAGGTGTTAGAAACTCCAAAACACCTGTCCAAAAGATGGTTATCCGAAATTAATTGTGCGAATATAATATGGCCAAAAGTGTATTTTATTTATCCCAAAAAAAAAAGTATGCTTATATTTACAAATTTAACACAAGGAGAGAAATAGAATATTTACAAAAGTGGGTTTTTCCTTCAATTGTAGGTGCCTACATATCCTCAAAGAGGAATCAGAGCCCTCATAGTTCTTAAAAAAAGGTTTTAAAGCAAAGAAATAGAAAACTTAATAATATGGGGTCATTGAAGGCTTAGAGCAAAAAAAGAAGTAAAATAGAGTGGCATTGAGCCAAAACAAGTGAAAAGATAGGCTTAGAGCCTTTGATTTTTATCTTTTCTTGAAAATTATAAATTAAATGAAATGGGGAAGTTATGTGAAAGTTGGACTTGACTCGCTTCCCCTCGAGTGCCTACGTACCCACTAGATGGGATCAAAGTCTGTATAGTTCACTTTTAAAAGATTTTTTCTTTTTAAAAGATATTTTAGGAAAATAAATTAATCATAGCTCTAGCTAAAAAATTCAACTAGGCTTTACCAAAGAGTGCAATCGTGAGCAAACATTATTCAACTAACAAGAAAGATAAATATGCAATGCATACCTTTAACGAATTCCTAAATCCTTTACACCCCTTTCTTGCATAAAGCACCCTCCAGGGTGATGCATTCACCTAGGTTTGATAAACAAAGCTATTCCATAAAGAAATCAGACTCGATCTATCCTCCCATGATAAGTGAAGGGACTTGTGGATACTACACGGCACACACACACACACACATATATATATAACTAAATGAATGCAAATGTATGGGCTAATTAAAATGCATGATCCAAATTTAACATAGGATGAAGAGTGGTCAAGCCTCATTGAGTGCTTCAAGTTTCTATCCTTTCAATTTACCAAGCTCCAAAAGCATGTGTGCTATCCAAGATTTTTCTCCATATAAGCTCAAAGAGTGTGCATAAAAAATAAGCAACAAACAAGTTAATCAAAACAAAATGATTCACATGACTTTGATGTGGTGAGATTATACTAGTTCTAGCTAAAACTATTATCAAAGCAAGAATGTTGCCAAAAACAGAGCAAACATAAGAACCTGACAACCAGCCTCTGCTTTTTATTTATTGGGAAAAGAGGATATGAATTATCAACCAAGTAAGCACATTGATGCAAAGATATATGTATAACCTTCCAAATTGCTTTGGAATCATGAAAAAAGCACTTGTGAAGCTCAAGTTATGCCCAAAACATCATGTAAAGGTCAGAAATCACATTGGCAGAATTTGATGCGAACTTTATGATTTTACTAGGCTGAATACATATTGAATTTGGTAACAAAGCCTATACCATTTGAAAGATACACGTCTTAGATTTCAAAATAATTTAGAATTGCATAATCCCTTTTGTGTAACTCTAGGTATGAATAAAACAATGACCAAAGGTTAGAAATTAAGAATGCAGAATTTGAAAGTTCAACCAGCCCTGTTCGCAAAAATTTTGGGATTATTTGGCTTTAAATAACTCAAATCAAATTACATAAACTGAAAGGTTCACATCTTAGGTTTCCAGCAAAAGTGAAATCTCATGAAAATGATGTGTACAACTTGAGTTATGAATGAAACATCACACAAAGGTCAATGCTGGGCAGGATTTACAAATTATGCTCAAATGCAAAGCATGAATAAATCATAATGCAATACATACTCAAATAATGAATCCAAGGCATTCAATTCATGTCATAATCTCAATAACCAAATAAAAGGCATCACACTTTAGAAGCAAAGCCAAATTCAAGCATAGCATCACATGTGCATTTTATGAAACACCTTAAAGGCACAATCAATATTCAAAATCACTTGTGAAAAGAGCCTTAAAGTCACTCTAAATCAATAAAATACATGTTAACATGCTCCTAGGTCATATTATAATCATCAAAGCGGCTAATTTCAATTAGAAACATACATAATCAAACCTCTAAGCACCCATAAATGTAGCTGCAAAATTATGTATGAGTTCAAATAGTTAAGAAGTGGAAGAAAACCATTACCCAATTGAAGCCTTCTAGTGTCAAGAATCAAAGTGGGTAGCCCTTCAACCTTCAAAAATCCATGCAAAGCCTTAGGTTCAAGCTTCAATTTCTCCCAATAGGTGCTGCCTTGCCTTATCCAAGTTGATGGAAAGTGTAAAAGAGGTGAATAATGGTCAAAATAAACTATGTGAAATTCGAAAAATGGAATGGGAGCTTAGGAATTAAAATTTTAATGGAGAATGTGGGAAGAAGATGAAGAGGGAGAGAAGAGGAGAAGAAAGAGAAGGAGAGGAGAGAATCAAGAATAGAAAGTGCTCCCTTCATGAAAGTGGCTAGGTGATGCAGTGTACGTGATGGAACGGTATAGAAAACTCAAGAACTTGTTGATTCTATAGAATATCGAGAGGTTAAAAATTGAGAAAACTCTCAAACTATTATTCAATTCAAATATGTCTCTGAAAAGAGATTACAAATGCTTATAAAGGAAAGAAACCCTAAAATGAAATAGCAAAATTATGAAAAGGTCCAAACATAATTAAAATTGCAAAAATAACCCTAGAAATGATAAAATGCTGTTTTGACCCTTGAAATGTAGAATTTGGCTAAAATCACACGACGTGCGAGGTGTCTCGAGTTTTGCTCATAAGGCCATTTCCATATGAAAAAAGTGGGGTCTTTTGTCAAAAATGAATATTGTTGACTTTTCTGGTCAACTTTGAATGCTCCCTTTGTGCCATGAATTGCCAATCCTTCTACACTACATCAATAGGGTTCTCCTCTTATAAATGGAGCTTAACTAAAAATGGGTCTTGGACTTGGGTGCTCCACTTGGATCAAGATATTTGGGTTCAAAAAGGAAATTGGCTATGCACTAATAAACAATTAGGCTTAGGCAAGTTATTTTGATGAGATTGAGACTATTGGGCTTAATACTTAGATCATACAAAGCATTTGTCTCTTGAAAGAAATTAAACTAGGCTATATGTAATTAGATTAAAGCATCTTTTTTTTTTTTTTACTTATAAAAGTAAATAGACTTAAAAGAAATAAAGAAAATAGGAAAAATTCATTAAAAAAAAACTTAAATCAAGATTCCAAGTAAAAATTAAAAAGAACAAAAAAGAAAACAATTTTATACATTTTTTTGTATTTTCCAACTGAATTTAGAAATACAGCCTGGACAAAATACGGTGTCTACACTTGGGCAATGGTTTTTTGACTAGAAGGGAATTAGAAAATCCTTTCATGGGGTAGTAATGTCTCTGATGATGAGTTTAAAGTGAAGTTTATACTCTTTTGTCTTCTATGTTTTCTATTATCGAGTGCAAATTTTTGTGCACCTCATTCAATACTTGGTAATTTAAAAGAAATTGAAAAAGTTAGAGTATAATTGGGCAAAGTTCATACTTGATTATTTAATAGAATATATAATGCTTTTTAAATTAAAGTATGAGCAATATGTTGGTGAATGCATCTTTTTTTCAATGGTAAGGGTATGGTCTCTCTCAAATGAAGTTCAAAGATATAATTGATATTCAAATTGATGTGATATATGATCAGAAAAATGTGTTTTAGGTTTTGTATATGGACAATATTATGATTAATGGGGTAGGGCCACCGAGCCCTGGTGTTATTCCTAGAATTTCAATTTGTTTGGATGAGGATTTGCATGCTTTCATCAGTCCTGTTGGAGGTACTAGTGGATTCAATAGTCATAAGATGAATATGATAATCTATTAAATGTTACTTGTGGTGTATTATGAAGTATTTTTATATAGTAAGACTATGTTTATGACCTCCATGTAGGTGGCGTTGTGTTTAATGGATAGGTTTGATTATGGTGGAAGATTTGATTCTCATTTGATTAAGTTAGTTTATGTAGTTTTTTTAACTTGGTGTCTTGTTTGTTTATTAAGAGAATTTATATTGGTGCACAATGAAGAAAGAAAGATTTATTTTGCAGTTGATAATGAGAGGCATAACAATTGGGGAAAAATGATTGATGCAATGAAAGAGAAGTTGACTACTTCATGAGAATGCTTGATAGGTTAGAGATTTAAAAGGGGAATGTAACTAAATGTTCTTATTTCTATTACCTACTACTACTTGATGATTACTTGATATGTTGTAATGGTAATCATAAATGAGGTTGAACGATGTGATCAAGGGGCTATTCCAAAGAAGGAAAGGACGAGTGCAGTGAAGATGTGAGGATATTGCATAACAAGATATGTAAGAAGTGATGTCTATTGAATGTATTGAGTAGTCAAAGAAGAAATTGAAATGTAATGTTGAGGAGGGGGTTGGTAACCTTCCAAAGTGAGGAGAGGTTAGGATTTTGTAGCCAAAATTTGAGGAATGTAAAGTTTTAGGGTTAATATAACTATTCATTTAGTAAGAGCTGTGTAATATGGAACTAAAAGATTATTTATTGAATTTAATTATGTGCATGGTTCAACTGGTGAAGGTTCTAGACAGTAAAGCGAGTGTGTGGGGCTTCCATGCTTGGAAAGAATAACTAACCATACCCATTGTGGAGAATGAAGGATGATAAATTGAATGGAGGTGGATGAGTGATGAACAATATTTTTATACATTAGTTAACTACCATATTTGATTTCTTAAACCTTTTTTATGCTTAATTGAGTGGGCTTGACCTAATTTCATTAGTTTGGGTTCATATTGGGCTTAATTGTTTTATTCAGCATTATTAGAGTTTTGATACTGTCTTTGTATTTCGGGTATATCTTTAGTTTTGAATAACTAAAATTCATAAATATTGCCTTGTAGGAAAGCTAAGAGGATTATCTACAACTTTCATTCAGACCTCCAAGACCAATTCAGACGTTCAGTGGGTCAAATATAACCCGGAAGTCATAGAAGAGATGCTGTCATTGGGTCCTGACCCGGTGAAGACTTTGGGCCATAACTTTGGCTGTGGGAGTCTTATGGACTTGAAACTTCTACCATTGGAAAGCTAAGACGTAGGTCTTAAACTCTCATGAAGACCGCTTTGCCAAAATATGACGTTTTGATGGTGCTATTTGCCTTCGAAATCAACTGACCAGTCCAAAGAACTGTGTGCACTTAAATGGGCCTAACTCCCTCATTTCAGACCCAATAAGGCCCAAACCGGAGCCCATTTAAAGCTGAGGTCCAAAGGTTTAAACCTAACCTAGGGGACGTTTGGTACAGGGATTTTTTTTTAGTTCCTGGGAAACATCATTCCTGGGAATCTTGCTCCCAGAAATCTTATAATTCACGTTTGGTTCAAATGCTACTTTCTTGGGAATCTTGGTTATTTTTCCAAAAACACCCCTATCAAAAATTTAGATGAATAAATAAATAAACGGGGATTCTATGATACTACATGAGTATGTCATTCTACACTTACGTGACAATCATATATAATTTTTATATTTTATTAGATATAAAATATAATTTTTTTAACAAACTTATAAATAGTTAACTTGTACACATGTCATTCATTTATTGGTTATTTCTATGTAGTATGACATACTACATAAATACTAAAAGTATCTAAGAAACCTCCATAAATAAATTGTTATTATTATTTTTATGGTGACACTCATTTATAACAAGTAATATAAAATAAAATAAAAATTACACAAGTCATTTTTTTT
>QAOA01007615.1:0-40453 GCA_003255065.1 Cercis canadensis | reverse complement strand
AGAATGTTATATATATATATATATATATATATATATATATATATATATATATATATCTTTGAACATGTATGCAACTGTCAAATTGCTATTCATCAGTCACAGTTTTTGTGATGCTTAACTTCTTGATGTAGTGCAGAAGGATTGGAACTTCATGGCAAAGATAGAGCTCCCAAAGTTGACAAAAAAAGTCAACAATGTCCATTTTTGACAAAAGAGTACACTTTTCCAAGTGGAAATGGCCTTCTGAGCAAAACACGTGTGTCGCGTGATTTTAGCCAAATTCCATCATTTCGAGGGTCAAAATGGCATTTTCTCATTTTTAGAGTTATTTTCACAATGTTCATTATTGTATGGTTCTTTTTCGTAATTTTGTTATTTCATTTAGGGTTTTTCTTTATATATGTGTTTGTAGAACCTCTTGGAGGAGACTTGGATGAAATAAAACAGTTTGAGAATTTTCTTTCACCTCTCGGTATTCTTTAGAATCAACGAGTTGTTGAATTTTGTATTGTTCCATCATGTATGCTGCATCAATTTGGTATTAGAGACTATACGTTCCTGCACCATGCCGCCCAGGAGACATGCCATTGATGCCTAGATAGAGAACGTGATTCAGCGAGACGAGATTTCACAGTTGCGCCAGCAGGTGGACCAATTAACCTAACAGTTGGTTGCTCTTCAACCGCCGTGACAACGTGTTAATCCATATCTGGTCGACAATGATTCTAACCTTGACAGAAACCCCTTCACCGCCCCTCCTGCTAACCCACAAGCCGATCAACGTTGGGAAACCAGTTTCAAGGTCGATATTCCTGAATTTAGTGGTAGTCTCCAGGCGGATGAATTTTTGGACTGGCTGCACACAGTGGAGGAGATTCTGGAATTTATAAAGGTTCCAAACAATCGTCATGTTCCCTTGGTTACCATGAGGCTGCGAGGACACGCAGATGCATGGTGGCAGCAAATGAAGAATAGTCGTGCACGTTCTGGTAAGGCCAAAATTACTTCCTGGGAGAAGTTCAAGAAGCATCTGCGAGCCGCATTCCTACCGTATAACTATGAGCGTGAGTTGTATCAGTGTCTACAACTCCTTCGCCAGGGTACTCAATCTGTTGACACCTATACTGCTCAATTTTATAAGTTGTTCACTCGCACGGAGATCGCCGAATCACCTATCCAACTGGTTTCTCAATATATTGGCGGCCTGCGACTGCAACTTCAAGATGTTCTTAATATGTTTGATCCGTTGATAGTTTCGGAAGCACACCAACTTGCACTACAGGCTGAGAAGCAAGTAGTGAGATGCATGGGTAATGGACTTAAACCAGGGCCAAATCCTATTGCTAGTTCTTCTACCCCACCACAGACTCAACCAGATAACCGCCATGTTGTGCCCTCCCATAATCATTTTACTGGACCTCTTTGTCGTTTGAAGTGTGGGGAAGTGGGTCATCGTCTGGTAGAATGTCCTAAGGCAACTCCTAACAGTAGGGGTTATTGGCTACTGATTTAGATGATGACACTTGTTAGTCCCACAAGTTTCTGAACCTGTTTTGATGATAACAATAATGTCTTAATTTCTTATATGTGTTGTTTGTCTTGTTGTTATTAATCTTTACTATGTTTTCTAAGTTGTATCCAGCTCAATCATCAAATGAGTCCTGAAGAACTTGTTCTTCAAAATCAGTTCTGGCTTATATGATAGGACTATGAGATTGCTGATGTGGACATGACGGTTTGCAGGCTTCGGGCCAAAGTTTCCCTTTTGCTTATCTGACTAAGAGTTGTACTCTTAGCAAATAGGAAATATCCTTCTATTTGCTTTTGGAAAAGCTCAAGTATCAAGAAAAGTGTTTCTATTCTCTTACACAAAGAGAAACTTTTTGGACAAAAAGGACAAAAAGGAGGGTGACTGATGGACAAGGGGTCAGTCGGTTGATGGGTCCTTTTTTCCCTCACCATTTGGCCCTTCACGTGCAAGGGAAGCCAATAAAGCAAGAAGGCATCAAGTAGTCAAGGCACTCATCAAGAATAGAAGAGAAGCAACACACGAGAAAAGAGAGTGAAGGAAGCCATTGTTAGAAAACTAAGCTCTGCATCTTCTTCTTCCCACTCTCGGATATCTTCATGTATCAAGATCCTCATTGTTTCATATATACTCTGTGAGAGAGTTTCTTCTTGGGGCTAAACCAAAACACTTGGGTTTTGTATCTTGGATTTCTATGGGAGAAATCCATTGGTGTGATCTCTAGAGTGAGAGAGAGTAAGTTCATGGTGAGCTTGGGAAACAAAAACCATGGGTGCTAAGCTTGAAGAAGCTTGTAAAATAAACTTGGTGTAAAGCTTGGAGAAGCTTGAGAAATAACTTTGAAAGTATAGTGGAACCCCATTAACATGGGAGAAGTGGATGTAGGCATGTTAGGCCGAACCACTATAAAATCTCTGTCTAGCTCTTTCTTACTTTGTCTTTGCTTCTCTGGTTAATCCTCTGTTTTAATGGTGCGTGGTTTATAAAGTTTCTGTTTGATTATTCAAGTCTGGGATTTGTAGAAGAACTTGTTTGTAAGAACTAGTTTTCGTTAACAAGTTCTTAAACAAATCTGTTATTTGAATCAGTTTTAAAAGGAAATTTTTAATTAATTCTTATTCACCCCCTCTAGGAATAGATCATGCACTCTCAACACTGGCCCTATTTTTGATACTGGGGCTAATGCTGATGCAAATGTTGAGGAAGAATTCGTACAGGGTGATGTGGGTCCGTTGTTAATGCTACGTTGCACCTTTCTGAGTCCTGGTGCTCCGGATGATGAGTGGCGTCGTACTGCCCTCTTTAGTTCAACATGTACAATTGCAAGTAAGGTTTGTCATTTTATTATTGATTTTGGCAGTTGTGAGAATGTATTGTCTAAATTAGCACTATAGAAATTGGGTATGACTGCTGAAAAACATCTAAAGCCTTACAAACTTGCATGGTTAAATAAGGGTACTGGTGTCACTGTTTCCCACCGTGTGCTGGTCTCTTTTTCCATTGGCTCCACCTATTTTGATGAGATAATCTGTGATGTGGTTCCTATGGATGCTTGTCATCTTCTGCTTGGCCGTCCATGGCAATTTGACCACACAATTATTCATGATGGTCATGAAAATACTTACTCATTCATGTTCCGTAGCAAAAAGATTATGCTACTTCCCAGTGAGGCTCACACTGCTGGGGACAGTATCACTCTCATGTCCAGAGTACCCTTCCAACATGCCATGGCAGAAACGGGACTTGTTTATGTGCTTCTTGCCAAACCTCTAGACACCATTTCTAGTGCCCCTCCTATTGTTCATCATGTTATCCACCCATTGTTGGAAGACTTCACCGATCTCTTTCCTGACGCACTACCTCATGAATTACCTCTACTTCGTGATATACAACATTAGATTGATTTGTTTTGGGCGCCTCTTTACCTAATCGCTCTCATTAAGGGATGAGACCAAAAGAACATGAAGAACTACGACGTCAGGTTGAAGAATTACTTGCCATAGGCCACATTAGGGAAAGCCTTAGTCCGTGTGTTATACCTGCTCTCCTCACTCCCAAGAAGGATGGTATATGGCGCATGTGTGTGGATAGTCGTGCCATCAACAAGGTAACGGTACGCTATCATTTCCCTATACCTCGGCTGGATGACTTGCTTGACCAGTTAGCCGGTGCAACAGTATTCAACAAGCTGGATTTGAAAAGTGGCTACCATCAGATTCGGATCCGATAGGGTGATGAATGGAAGACTGCTTTCAAAACATGTGAGGGTTTGTATGAATGGCTCGTAATGCGGTTTGGTCTTTCCAATGCCCCCAGCACATTTATGCGTGTTATGAATCAAGCATTGTGTCCTTTCATTGGTAAATCTGTTGTCATTTACTTTGATGATATACTTATTTACAATGCTAACCCCGAAGTGCATCTCCAACACTTACGGGAAGTTTTGTTGGTTCTATGCAGGGATAAGTTCTATGTTGCTCTTAATAAGTTTTCTTTTCTGACAGATATTGTTCACTTCTTGGGTTATGTGGTGTCTAAGGATGGTCTTGCAGTGGACAATGCCAAAGTTGTAGTTATCGAACAGTGGCCCCAGCCTAAGTCTATTTCTGATGTGCGTAGCTTTCATGGCCTAGCTTCCTTCTACCGTCGTTTTATCCCACACTTTAGCAGCATCATGGCACCTATTACTGATTGCATGAAGGGCACTAAGTTCACTTGGACGTCCGATGCCGAGGCTGCCTTCCATGACATCAAGCACAAGTTGACCACTGCACCGCTTCTGGTACTTTTGAATTTTTCCCAACCATTTGAGTTACATTGTGATGCTTCTAAAACAGGTATTGGTGTTGTTCTAAGCCAATCTGGTCGCCCCGTTGCCTACTTCAGTGAAAAACTTTCTAGATCCAAAGTCTATTACAGCACCTATGATATGGAATTCTATACGGTATTTCAGGTGATGAAACATTGGCGCCACTGACCATGATGCTCTCAAATACCTTGGTAGTCAAGCCAAGCTTTCAGAGCGTCATGCTTCCTGGCATGCATATCTAGAACAGTTCACATTTGTGATCAAGCACAAGGTTGGAGTCTCTAATCGTGTGGCTGATGCTTTAAGTCGCCACCATAACCTACTTGCTAAGATGCGAATCACAGTTCCTAGTTTTGATTCTTTTTTGGATTTGTATACTATTGATCCATTCTTCGCTGCAGTTTTGTTAAAAATCCAGAATGGTGAGCGGATAGATTTTGTATTACAAGATGGCTTTCTTTTCCATGGACTCCAACTTTGTATTCCTGAGAGTAGCCTCCGTTTGAAAATCATTCAGGAATTGCAGAATGAAGGTCATGTGGGTTGTGATCGTACCTTGCATCTTGTCTCTAGCTCTTATTACTGACCAACTATGCGTAAGAAAGTGGGTAGATTTAATGAACGCTACTGTGTTTGTCAAATGGCGAAAGGTACCTCCACCAACACTGGATTATATATGCCCCTCCCTATACCCACTCAGCCTTGGGCAGACATTAGTATAGATTTCGTGCTTGGTCTCTCGCGTACACAGCGTGGTAGCAATTCCATCTTTGTTGTCATTAATCGCTTCTCCAAAATGGCACACTTCATACCTTGCAAGCGTACCATCGATGCTATTAATGTTGCTCAACTTTTCTTTCGGGAGGTTTATCGTCTACATGGGCTGCCTACTTCCATTGTCTCTGATCGTGATACTTGATTCCTCAGTCATTTCTAGCAGAGTCTATGGCGGTTGGCTAATACTACTCTTAATTTCAGTAGTGCCTACCACCAGCAAACTGATGGACAGACTAAAATGGTAAATCACTCCCTTGTTAACTTATTGCGCAATTTGGTGGGTGACAATATCAAATCTTGGGATGTTAAGTTATGCCAAGCAGAGTTTGCTCACAACTATGCTGTCAATCGTAGCACTGGTTACAGTCCTGTTTAGGTTGTGTTTGGCTTGGTCCCTTGCGGTCCTCTCGATCTATTAACACTTCCTAGTAAGGTGCGTCCACATGCCACAACTGAGGAATTTATTGCATAGCTTTGTCAAGTACACCATAAGACCCATTCTCAGTTACTTGCTTCCACTAAAACATACAAATCACAGGCTGACCAGAAGTGTAGAGCTCTTGACTTCACTATGGGTGATTATGTCTGGGCTATCTTAACCAAGGACCATTTTCCTACCCACAAGTATAATAAGCTTGCTGCTCGAAAAATCGGTCCATTGGAGATTATTAGGAAGATCAACCCAAATGCTTATCGTCTACAACTTCCTAGCCGTATTCACACTTCAGATGTTTTCAATGTCAAGCACCTCATTCCCTATTTTGGTGATACTTCTTCTGAGGATGAGATAGTGTCTAATTCGAGGGCGAATCTTCTCCACCCTGGAGAGGATGATATAGTGCAGAAGGATTGGAACTTCCTGCCAAAGATGGAGCACCCAAAGTTGACTAGAAAAGTCAACAATGTCCGTTTTTTACAAAAGAATACACTTTTTCAAGTGGAAACGGCCTTCTGAGCAAAACGCATTAATGTAGTGAGTCTCACCCTATTTTGGCCAAATTCCATCGTTTAGACCACGTTTTCAATTTTTTAATATTTTTTATTTGATTTTTGACTTCCATTTTCATCTAGTTTTCAAGTTGTGGTGGTCTCATAATTTTTAAAAATGTGTAGATACCTTAATTAGAATTATTTTGTTGTGTTTTTGCCTTTGTTTTGTGCATTTTGTGTGTTTATCTTTTAGTTCAATTTTATCACTTTTTGTGTGATTTTGTGTTTTGTTGTTCTATCACTTTTTGTTCATGGTGCATACTAGGTTCCCCTACTACTAAAAGAGTCAAAGAGGTTGTTGCATCACTTTCTGACAAACAAAGGATGAACCATAGACTTGATGAATTGACATCTTTGGTGAGACAATTGGCAGTGGGACAACAAGCACCTGAACCAGCCATGCAATCAATCCAACTTTGTGGCATATGTGCTTGCACCTTTCATGCCACCAATGCACTTCAGGATGATGTTTATGGATTTCAAGATCCCTCTGTAGCTCCAGCTGCTATATTTCCTAGCAAACTATCATACCAACCCCAACAGTAGCTTACATATGATCCATCATTCAACATCTATAACTATGATTGGAGAGATCATACCAATCTGACATATGGCAATGCAGCGCCTCCACAGCAATATTGGCAACCATTTGAGCAGCCTATGCAACAACCAAGTTCAACATACACAGAACCGGAGCCTTCAATTAAGGACTTGGTGAAGCAATTGGCCACTCATACCATGCAGTTCCAGCAGAGGACAGAGGCCGCCATACAAAATTTAGATATCCAAATTGGACAATTGGCATCCCTCAATGAGTCAATTGCAGGCCCAAGGTTCTAAAATAATTCATTCACATACAATTCCAGAACCAACTGAAGAATCTATGCCAGAACCAACTGAACCTCAACTTGAAAATAAACCACAGGCAGCAGAGAAAGTAGTCCCTGATTCATTGGCCTCAGAATCCGATAGAGCCACTAAGTCTAAGAAGATAGAGAAGGATTTAGTCAAGGAGGTCTACAATGAGTTAGGTACTGATTTTTCTATTTGTGTTGGTTTTGATGATTCTGTGCAGGGCCAATTATGTGCTGATTGTGATGGTGAATTGTCATGTGCTGTGTGTGCTGAGATCGTTGCATTCTTGAGAGATGGAGATTCTAGTAAATCTGGTTCTACAGATTTTGAAGAAAACTCTCAAGACACAACCCAAGGCGAACTTGACACGGTTGCTATGGTTAACTCTACACTTTTTCCTACTTTGACATCACCTTATGTTGATTGTGCACTTGCTAAAAATTTGTTTAATCATGATCCTACTCTTGTTATAATGGTGTATGCATGTGGAGATTTAGGAACTAATGCTGATGGATTAGGAGATTTCATGCTTCTTACCTATTCACATGCTAGGGCACTAGGTCTAGATCATGTTAGAACCTTGTTTGCAAGTGACTTTTATGATATCGGTAGGAAGAATGTGGGTGTTGCATGGGCTAAACAACCCCACCATATGCCAAATTTCTCTTTGTTTAGAAAGCTTGATGTGCAACCCCATAAATCCATGCATAGATCTCACTTATCTCTTAATTCTTGCATAAATAACACTTTGTATGACACTAGTGTATTTTGTAAGGATGAGCTTGCGCATGGCTGTTATAGGCTTAGATTTGTTGGACATGATTATTTGCCTTCTTTCAGAGTTATATATGGAACCTATGGTTGGTTGTCCATACTTTGCAAGGTTTGCCTTATCCATCATACCCTATCTAAAGTGGTGAATATTTTGTTGCACATTTCCATTAGATATTTTTTAAAGGCTTGCTTTTGTGTTCTTCACAAAAATTTTAGCTTTCTGGTTTCTTGTAAAGGATTTGAGAGGGTGGTCTTTGACCCCGGTATCTAGCTGTGTTTGCTGCAAATAATCGGAAGATGATACCTTGAGCTTCAGGGGAGTACATTTTCTGATTATATTACTGTAATTATATTCTATTTTCTGTTTGTTGTTCTTGTCATTTTTCTGTTTTAATTACCTTCCAATGATGTTTTAGGATGTGAATTTTATGAAGTTGTAAGTTGAAGCAATTGCATTCAAGGTTCATAGAATGATTGAATATTTTGTTTTCATTCCTTAACTTTACATGCTTGGTTTTGGATGTTGGATTAGTGATTAAAGTTTGATAGATGTATGCCTTGTGAGGTTTTAAGCTTTTTGATTAATGGATTTAGCATTTGTGCCATTCTTTTCCC
The DNA here is from genome assembly GCA_003255065.1 of Cercis canadensis. Lineage (NCBI taxonomy): Eukaryota > Viridiplantae > Streptophyta > Magnoliopsida > Fabales > Fabaceae > Cercis > Cercis canadensis. Next base: position 32,105 of record QAOA01007615.1, on the reverse strand, counting down.
TTATTGTGTGATTTTCACTTATGAAATTTGTTCACTCTAGAACTTGCTTGATTCTTTTTTAGGCTACATTTTCATTTACATACATGAACATAATTGAGGCATTCTTTCTTGATTTAGCTACTTTGCCAAATAGCCAACCTTGTATTATTTTCCTTTGATTACCCCCATTGAGCCTATTTGCCTATCTTTGATCTTAGCTCATTATGTGCCTATGTAAAAAACTATGTTGTTACCTTACCTTAGGGAATGGGAGAGCATTGGTTCATTATCTTGGAGGAGCTCTTATGCTTGTGGGTAATTAATAATGCAAGTGTAGAGGTAGTGAAAATTATTGTGCAATGTGCAAAGAAAGAAAGAAAAAAAAAAAGAAAGAGAGAGCCAATTGGTTCAATAAAAAAAAAGATCAGAATTGTGAAAAAAAAAAAAAGAAAAGTAAGGAATATGTGCAAAAGAAGGAGAATATGCTTTACACACTTGAAATTTAATGCTTGTCATTTGAGTTCCTCTCCAATATTCTTTTATTCTCTTTGGGTTTTTACCTTGTGATATTCATTTTGATTNGAAAAGTAAGGAATATGTGCAAAAGAAGGAGAATATGCTTTACACACTTGAAATTTAATGCTTGTCATTTGAGTTCCTCTCCAATATTCTTTTATTCTCTTTGGGTTTTTACCTTGTGATATTCATTTTGATTCATTCCTTTATCTTGGCCTTATTACAACCTTAAATAAAGTCCTCTTGATTTATGTTTTGTTTGAGTAGTGGAGAAGTAGAAGATAAACAAGCTTATGGTAGTGCATTTCTTCATGAGTTTGATTGAGTGAAATACCTAATTTCTAAACACTTGAGGGATTGAGAGTATATCTTGTGAGGATCTATCATTTTTGACTCATGTTTTTCAATTGAAGTTACCTTAATTGTTGATTTTGGATGTGAAAAAATTTTATTTCATGAATGCTGTGACTTCCTTGAATTTTTAATTGCTCATCTTACTTGTGGTATGAACTTCTGCATATCTTAAATATCATTGGGAGGTGATTCTTTAGTTTTTTTAAATTTTTTTTTGTTTCCTTGTTCTTTCTTTTCTTAGTTTTGGAATTCTAGTTTGCACGAGACGTGCAAAAGCTAAGTGTAGGGGAATTTGATGAACACACTTTTTATATAGTAGTTATCCCTCATATTTAGTCTTTTAAACCTCTTTTGAGCTTAATTGAGTAGGCTTGTGCCTCATTTCATGACTTTGGATCCAATTGTGCCTAATTGCATTTTTCAGCAATATTGAGCATTTTATGCTATCTCTGTGTTTCATGCATATCTTTAGTTCTGGATGTCTAAAAATTCCGAGTCATACCTTGTAGGAAAGCTGAGAGAATTATCTACAACTTTCATTCAGGGCTCCAAAGCCAATTCGGAGGTCCAGAATGTCATATGCAGCCTGGAAGCCAGAGAAGACATGTTGTCGCAGGATCCTGACCTACATGCAGTGTTTGGGCCATCACTTGAGTTGTAAATGTCATATGGACTTAAAACTAGTTCCATTGGAAAGCTAACAGAAAGATCTTCAATTGTTATGAATACCAGTTCACCAGATTGTATATTGTAGATAGTCTTATTTGCTATCGAAGTTGGCTGATGGTTCCAGAAACCTGTTGGCACTTAAATGGGCCTAACTTCCTCATGACAAGTCCAAATGAGCCCAAACAAAAGCCCAATGAAAGCTAAGGCCCATGGGAACAAGTGTGCCCTAAGAGCAATTTGGGTGTGCATGTAATTTTTGAGGTCTATATGTTCAGAAAGGGGCAGCCGAAATTCATATTAGACACTTAGGATATTTTAGACAGCTTTTCAAGTTTTCTTAGTCTTTAAGTTTTCTCTTTAGATATTTTGTAAGAACTTGGCTTCTCTTGTTCATGGAGGGCTAAATCATCAAATCAATCCAGGTTTTGGCTGTTCTGATTATTAATTCTGAGATTATGCTTTGTTGTTATTCATTTAGTTGTTAATCAAGTTCTTTCAATCCTCTGAAATATTCTGTTTGAATTGCTTAAATTCAGATTTGGATTATTCATGTGTTGATTACTTAATTGTATGTGATAAAAGAGGATTGTATGGTTAATTAATGGTTCTAAGCTTTTGGACGGATTAATTACCCTTGGCTGAATTCTGGACTTAGGTTAAACTGGACTTGAATGTTTGCTTAATTCATTTAGTCTTAGTTAATCCGAATTCTAGTTGCTTAACCAGTGGACATCCATAAAGGACTGAGAGGCTTCTTGATATTTTCTAAGGCCAAAAACATGGTTAATAATTGAATTGATCATTGAAAATCAAGGATGGATTAAAATCAGAATCTGTTAAGACTTGGATTGGTTGTTTTCCCTAAAGTTTACCACTTACAATTAACTTATGTTAAACACTTAAACAAACAAAATCCCCTTGTTGATATGTTTCTTAATATGATTCACTACTCAGAATAATCCTTAGGTTCGACTTAGGGTTGCCTTATTCTACAAGTAGCTTAGGTAACCGACCTTAAACTTCTACTAATTTGAGGAGCCTCGGCAGCTCATCAGTCCCGGGACAGATATAGTGACTCACTAGTAAACAATCCCCTCCTAGATACAGTGAACCACAAGAAAAATATCTAACTCAGATATAGGGATGAACCGAAACAGGGTCCCGGGCCAGATATTTTGACTTACCAGGAACTGTCCCATCTCAGATATAGTGAATCACAAGAAAAATTTCTGAGACAGATACAAGGATAAACCGAAACAGGGTCCTAGGCCAGGCCAAATATAGTGACTCACTAGGAAACTGTTCCGTCGCAGGTACAGTGAACAACTTGAAAAATATCCGAGTCAGATATAGGTAGGAACCGAAACAGGTTCCCGTGCCAGATATAGTAATTCAACAGGAAACTGTCCCATCCCATATACTGTAAACCACAAGAAAAATATCTGAGTCAGATACAGGGATGAATCGAAACAAAGTCTCGAGCCAGATATAGTGACCCACAAGGAAAAAATCCAGTCTCAGATACACTGAACTACAAGAAAATTATCTGAGCCAGATAAAGGGAAGAACCGAAACAATGTCCCGGGCCAAATATAGTGTCCTACCAAGAAACTATCCCGTCCCATATACAGTAAACCACAAGAAAAATATCTGAGTCAGACACAAGGATAAACCGAAACAAGTTCCTGGCTAGATATAGGGATTCACTAGGAAACTATCCTATCGCAGAGATAGTGAACCACAAGAAAAATATCTGAGTCAAATACAAGGATGAACCGAAACAGTGTCCTAGGCCAAATATAGTGACTTAACAGGAAACTTACCCGTCCCAGATACAGTGAACCACATGAAAAATATCCAAGTCAGATACAGGTATAAACCGAAACAGGGTCCCGGGCCAGATATAGTGACTCACTAGGAAATAGTCCTGTACCAGATACAGTGAACCACAAGAAAAATATCCGAGTTAAATACAGGATGAACCGAAACAAGGTTCTAGGCTAGATATAATGACTCAACAGGAAACAGTCTCGTCCCAGATACAATGAACCACAAAAAAAAATATCCGAGTCCAATACAGGGATGAACCGAAACAGTGTCCCGGGTCAAATATAGCGGCTCACCAGGAAACAGTCTCGTCCCAGATACAGTGAACCACAAGAAAAATATCTGAGTTAAATACAGATATGAACCGAAACAGGATCTTAGGCCAGATATAGTGACTCACCTGAAAATTGTCCCGTCTCAGATAAACTGAACCACAAGAAAAATATCTGAGTTAGATACAGGGATGAACCGAAACAAGGTCCTAGGCCAAATATAGTGACTCTCTAGGAAACTGTCCCATCCCAGATACAGTGAACGACATGAAAAATATCCGAGTCAGATACAGGGAAGAACCGAAACAAGGTCTCAGGCCAGATATAGTGATTCCCCAAGAAAACAGTCTCGTCCCAAATACAGTGAACCACAAAAAAAAATATCAGAGTCAGATAAAGGGACGAACCGAAACAGGGTCTCGAGCCAGATATAATGACACACCAGGAAACAGTCCCATCTCAGATACAATGAACTACAAGAAAAATATCTCAGTCAGATACAGGGAAGAATCGAAACAATGTCTCGGGCCAGATATAGTGACTCACCAAGAAACTGTCCCGTCCCAGATACAGTAAACCACAAGAAAAATATTCGAGTCAGATACAGGGATGAACCGAAACAAGTTCCCAGGCCAGATATATTTATTCACCAGGAAATTATCCCGTCCCAAAGACAGTGAACCACAAGAAAAGTGTCTGAGGCAGATGCAAGGATGAACCGAAACAGGGTCTTAGGCCAAATATAGTGGCTAAGTAGGAAATTTACCCGTCCCAGATTCAATGAACCACATGAAAAATATCCGAGTCAGATACAGGTATGAACCGAAACAGGTTCCCGGGCCTGATATAGTGACTCAACAAGAAACTATCTCGTCCCTTATACAATAAACCACAAGAAAAATATTCGAGTCAGATACATGAATGAATCGAAACAAGGTCACAACCCATATATAATGATTCACCAAGAAACTATCCCATCCCAGAAATAGTGAACCACAAGAAAAATATCCCAGTCAGATACAGGGAAGAACAGAAACAGGGTCCCAGGCCAGATATAGTGACTCACCCAGAAACTGTCCCGTCCCAGATATAGTGAACCAGAAGAAAAATGTCTGAGTAGGATACAGGGATGAGCGGAAACAAGGTCCCAGGCCAGATATTGTGACTCACCAGGAAACTGTCTCGTCTCAGATAGAGTGAACCACAATATAAATATCTCAATCAGATACAGGGATGAACCGAAACAAGGTCCTAAGCCAGATATAGTGATTCACCAGGAAACTGTCCTAACCCAGAAACAGTGAACCACAAGAAAAATATTCGAGTCAGATAAAGCGACAAACAAAAATAGGGTATCGGGCCAGATATAGTGACTCAACAGGAAACAATCCCGTCTCAGATACTATAAACCACAAGAAAAATATTTGAGTTAAATATAGGATGAACCGTAACAGGGTTCCAGGCCAGATATAGTGACTCACTAGGAAACTGTCCCGTCCCAGATACAGTAAACCACATGAAAAATATTCGAGTCAGATAAGTGACAAACCCAAACAGGGTCTCGGGCCAGATATAGTGAGTCACCAAGAAACAGTCCCGTCTCAGATACAATGAACGACAAGAAAAATATGGGAGGCAGATACAAAGATGAACCGAAACAGGGTCTGAGGCCAAATATAGTGATTCACCAGGAAACTGTCTCGTCCCAGATAGAGTGAATGACATGAAAAATATCCGAGTCAGATATAGGTATGAACTAAAACAGGTTCCCGTGCTAGTTATAGTAAATCAACAGGAAACTGTCCCGTCCCATATACAGTAAACCACAAGAAATATATCCGAGTCAGATACAGGGATGAACCGAAATAAGGTCCCGAGCCAGGAAATTATCCCGTCCCAGAAATAGTGAACTAAAATAAAAATATCAGAGTCAGATAAAGCGACGAACAGAAACAGCGTCTTGGGCCAGATATAGTGACTCAAAAAGAAACAGTCTCATCTCAGATACAGTAAACCACAACAAAAATATCTGAGTTAGATATAGGGTAGAATCGAAACAATGTCTCGTGCCATATATAGTGACTCACCAGGAAACAGTCCGGTCCCAAATATAGTGAACCACAAGAAAAATATTAGAGTCAGATACAGGGATGAACAGAAACAGGGTCCCAGGCCAGATGTAGTGACTCACTAGTAAACAGTCCCATCCCAGATACAGTGAACGACAAGAAAATTATCCGGGTTAAATATAGGAATGAACCGAAATAGAGTCCTAGGCCAGATATAGTGACTCACTAGGAAACAGTCCCGTCCAAGATACAGTGGATCACAAGAAAATTATCAGAGTAAGATACAGGGATGAAACAAAACAGGGTCTCGGGCCATATGTAGTGACTCACCAGGAAATAGTCCCTTCTAAGATACAGTGAATCACATGACAAATATCCGAGTCTGATACAGGTATGAACCGAAACAGATTCTCGGGCCAGATTTAATGACTCAACAGGAAATTGTCCTGTCCCTTATACAGTAAACCACAAGAAAAATATCTCTGACAGATACATGGATGAACTGAAACAAGGCCCCGAGCCAGATATAGTGACTCATTAGGAAACTGTTCCGTCCCAGATACAGTTAACAACATGAAAAATATCCGAGTCAGATATAAGTAGGAACCGAAACAGGTTCTCGTGCCAGATATAGTAACTCAACAGAAAACTGTCCCATCCCATATACAGCAAACCATAAGAAAAATATCCGAGTCACATACATGGATGAACCAAAATAAAGTCCTGAGCCAGATATAGTGATTCAACAGGAAATTGTCCCGTCCCAAAAATAGTGAACCAAAAGAAAAATATCCGAATCAGATAAAGTGACGAACAGAAATAGGGTCTTGGGCCAGATATAGTGACTCAACAATAAACAGTCCTGTCTCAGATACAGTAAACCACAAGAAAAATATCTGAGTCAGATATAGGAAAAAATCGAAACAATGTCTCGTGCCAGATATAGTGACTCACTAGGAAACAGTCTAGTCCCAGATATAGTGACTCACTTGTAAACATTCCCGTCCCAGATACAGTAAACCATAAGAAAATTATCCGGGTTAAATATAGGGATGAACCGAAATAGGGTCCTAGGCCAGATATAATAACTCACTAGGAAACAGTCTCGTCCTAGACACAATAGATCACAAGAAAATTATCAGAGAAAGATACAGGGATGAACCAAAATAGGGTCTCGGGCCAGATGTAGTAACTCACCAGGAAACAGTCCCGTCCCAGATACAGTGAACCACATGAAAAATATCCTAGTCAGATACAGGTATGAACCGAAACAGGTTCTCGGGCAAGATATAGTGACCCAACAGGAAACTGTCTCATCTCATATACAGTGAACTAAAAGAAAAATTTCTGAGTCAGATACACGGATGAACCGAAACAGAGTTTCAGGTTGGATATAGAGACTCACCAGGAGACAGTCTCATCCCAGATACAATGAACCACAAGAAAGATTTCTGAGTCAGATACAAGAATGAACCGAAACAGTGTCCTGGGTCAAATATAACGACTCACCAGGAAACAGTCTTGTCCCAGATACAGTGAACCACAAGAAAAATATCCGAGTTAAATACAGAGATGAACCGAAACAAGATCTTAGGCAAGATATAGTGACTCACCTAGAAACTGTCCCGTCTCAGATAGAGTGAACCACAAGAAAATTATCTGAGTCAGATACAGGGATGAAACGAAACAAAGTCCTAGGCCAAATATAGTGACTCTCCAAGAAACTATCGCATCCCAGATACAGTGAGCGACATGAAAAATATCAGAGTCAGATACAGGGACGAACCGAAACAGGGTGTAGGACCAGATATAATGACACACCGGGAAACAGTCCCATCTTAGATACAGTGAACTACAAGAAAAATATCTTAGTCAGATACAAGGAAGAATCGAAACAATGTCCCGGGCTAGATATAGTGACTCTTCAAGAAACTGTCTCGTCCCAGATACAGTAAACCACAAGAAAAATATCCGAGTCAGATACAGAGATGAATCGAAACAAGTTCCCAGGCCAGATATATTTATTCACTAAGAAATTGTCNAATGACACACCGGGAAACAGTCCCATCTTAGATACAGTGAACTACAAGAAAAATATCTTAGTCAGATACAAGGAAGAATCGAAACAATGTCCCGGGCTAGATATAGTGACTCTTCAAGAAACTGTCTCGTCCCAGATACAGTAAACCACAAGAAAAATATCCGAGTCAGATATAGAGATGAATCGAAACAAGTTCCCAGGCCAGATATATTTATTCACTAAGAAATTGTCCCATCCCAGAGATAGTGAACCACGAGAAAAATATCTGAGGCAGATGCAAGGATGAACCGAAACAGGGTCATAGGCCAAATATAGTGACTAAGCAGGAAACTTACCCGTCCCAGATTCAATGAACCACATGAAAAATATCCGAGTCAGATACAAGTATGAACCGAAACAAGTTCTTGGGCCTGATATAGTGACTCAACAAGAAACTATCTCGTCCCTTATACAGTAGAAAAATATCTGAGTGAGATACATTGATGAACCAAAACAAGGTCCCGAGCTAGATATAGTGATTCACCAGGAAACTGTCGCATCCCAGAAATAGTGAACGAAAAGAAAAATGTCTAAGTCAAATACAGGAAGAACAGAAACAGGGTCCCAGGCCAGATATAGTGACCCACCAAGAAATTGTTCCGTCCCAAATATAGTGAACCACAAGAAAAATGTCTGAGTAGGATATAGGGATGAGCGGAAACAAGGTCCCAGGCCAGATATAGTGACTCACCAGGAAACTATCCCATCTCAGATAAAGTGAACCAAAATAAAAATATCTTAATCAGATACAGGGATGAACCGAAACAAGGTCCCGAGCCAGATATAGTGATTCACCAGGAAACTGTCCCACCCCAGAAACAGTGAACCACGAGAAAAATATCTGAGTTAGATATAGGGAAGAACATAAACAAGGTCCCGAGCCAGATATAGTGATCATCAGGAAACTGTCCCGTCCCATAAACAGTGAATCATGAGAAAAATATTCGAGTCAGATAAAGCGACGAACAAAAATAGGGTAACGGGCTAGATATAGTGACTCAACAAGAAACAGACCCGTCTCAGATACTATAAACCACAAGAAAAATATCCAAGATAAATACAGGATGAACCGTAACAGGGTCTCAGTCCAGATATAGTGACTCAACAGGAAACTATCCCGTCCCAGATACAATAAACCACATGAAAAATATTCGAGTCAGATAAGTGACGAACCCAAACAGGGTCTCGGGTCAGATATAGTGAGTCACCAGGAAACAGTCTTGTCTCAAATACAATGAACGACAAGAAAAATATCTGAGGCAGATACAAGGATGAAACGAAATAAGGTCCGAGGCCAAATATAATGACTTACCAGGAAACTGTCCCGTCCTAGATACAGTGAATGACATGAAAAATATCCGAGTCAGATAGAGTTAGGAACTAAAATAGGTTCCCGTGCCAGATATAGTAACTCAACAAGAAAATGTCTCGTCCCATATACAGTAAACCACAAGAAATATATCCGAGTCAGATACAGGGATGAACCAAAATAAAGTCACGAGCCAGATATAGTGATTCACCAGGAAACTGTCCCGTCCCAGAAACAGTGAACTAAAAGAAAAATATCCGAGTCAGATAAAGCGACGAACAAAAACAGGGTCTTGGACCAAATATAGTGACTCAAAAAGAAACAGTCCTGTCTCAGATATAGTGAACGACAAGAAAATTATCAGAGTAAGATACAGGGACGAACCGAAACAGGATCCCAGGCCAGATATAGTGACTCACCAGGAAACAGTCCCGTCCCAGATATAGTGAAGCACAAGAAAAATATCCGACTCAGATATAGGGATGAATCGAAAGAGGGTCCCGGTCCTGATATAGTGACTCAACAGGAAATAGTCTCGTCCCAGATACAGTGAACCACAAGAAATATATTTGAGTCAGATGCAGGGAAGAACCGAAACAATGTCCCAGCCCAGATATAATGACTCAACAAGAAACGGTCCAGTCCCAGAGACAGTGAACCACAAGAAAAATATTAGAGTCAGATACAGGGATGAACTGAAACAGGGTCCTGGACAAGATATAGTGACTCACTAGTAAACAATCCCATTCCAGATACAGTGAACCACAAGAAAAATATCCTACTCTGATATAGGGATGAACCAAAACAGGGTGCCGGGCCAGATATAGTGACTCACCACAAAACTGTTCCGTCCCAGATACAGTTAACAACATGAAAAATATCCAAGTCAGATATAAGTAGGAACCGAAACAGGTTCTCGTGCCAGATATAGTAACTCAACAGAAAACTGTCCCATCTCATATACAGTAAACCATAAGAAAAATATCCGAGTCACATACATGGATGAACCAAAATAAAGTTCTGAGCCAGATATAGTGATTCAACAGGAAATTGTCCCGTCCCAGAAACAGTGAACCAAAAGAAAAATATCCGAATCAGATAAAGTGACGAACAGAAACAGGGTCTTGGGCCAGATATAGTGACTCAACAATAAACAGTCCTGTCTCAGATACAGTAAACCACAAGAAAAATATCTGAGTCAGATATAGGAAAAAATCGAAACAATGTCTCGTGCCAGATATAGTGACTCACTAGGAAACAGTCCAGTCCCAGATATAGTGACTCACTTGTAAACATTCCCGTCCCAGATACAGTGAACCATAAGAAAATTATCCGGGTTAAATATAGGGATGAACCGAAATAGGGTCCTAGGCCAGATATAATGACTCACTAGGAAACACTCTCGTCCTAGACACAGTAGATCACAAGAAAATTATCAGAGAAAGATAAAGGGATGAACCAAAATAGGGTCTCGGGCCAGATGTAGTGACTCACCAGGAAACAGTCCCGTCCTAGATACAGTGAACCACATGACAAATATCCTAGTCAGATACAGGTATGAACCGAAACAGGTTCCTGGGCCAGATATAGTGACCCAACAGGAAACTGTCTCATCTCACATACAGTGAACTAAAAGAAAAATTTCTGAGTCAGATACACGGATGAACCGAAACAGAGTTTCAGGTTGGATATAGAGACTCACCAGGAGACAGTCTCGTCCCAGATACAATGAACCACAAGAAAGATTTCTGAGTTAGATACAAGAATGAACCGAAATAGTGTCCTGGGTCAAATATAACGACTCACTAGGAAACAGTCTTGTCCCAGATACAGTGAACCACAAGAAAAATATCCGAGTTAAATACAGAGATGAACCGAAACAAGATCTTAGGCAAGATATAGTGACTCACCTAGAAACTGTCCCGTCTCAGATAGAGTAAACCACAAGAAAACTATCTGAGTCAGATACAGGGATGAAACGAAACAAGGTCCTAGGTCAAATATAGTGACTCTCCAAGAAACTATCGCATCCCAGATACAGTGAGCGACATGAAAAATATCAGAGTCAGATACAGGGAAGAACCGAAACAGAGACTCAGGCCAGATATAATGATTCACCGGAAACAGTCCCGTCCCAGATACAGTGAACCACAAGAAAAATATCCAAGTCAAATAAAGGGACGAACCGAAACAGGGTCTCGGGCCAGATATAGTGACACACCAGGAAACAGTCCCATCTTAGATACAGTGAACTACAAGAAAAATATCTCAGTCAGATACAAGGAAGAATCGAAACAATGTCCCGGGCTAGATATATTGACTCTTCAAGAAACTGTCTCGTCCCAGATACAGTAAACCACAAGAAAAATATCCTAGTCAGATACAGAGATGAATCGAAACAAGTTCCCAGGCTAGATATATTTATTCACTAGGAAATTGTCCCATCCCAGAGACAGTGAACCACGAGAAAAATATCTGAGGCAGATGCAAGGATGAACCGAAACAGGGTCATAGGCCAAATATAGTGACTAAGCAAGAAACTTACCCGTTCCAGATCAATGAATCACATGAAAAATATCCGAGTCAGATACAAGTATGAACCGAAACAGGTTCTTGGGCCTGATATAGTGACTCAACAAGAAACTATTGACGGGTGCCGAACCGTACAAAATTAAACTACTAATTGCAACTAAATTGTAATATAGGATGCAACCAGTGTCGTCTCCCAATGATTCACCAGAACAACTAATCTTTTAAGAACTTAAGCAAGAACAGAATAAGGGGGGGTTTTGTGTTGAATGCAATATACTAAGAATTAAGAAAGCAGTAAATTGAATTTATCAAATAAGAGAAAACGCAATCAACTCAAGCAGGCAACCAAACTCTAATCCATCCTTGTTCACTAAAGATAACCTAGATCTGATTTAATTCTTGGTTAAGTGTTACCTGGAACCCCTAACAATAACACTTAGAATTCCTACTGATTTACCAATCAGGATTCAATTAATCATGGAATTAAGACTCTAGGCAACCGCTCTATATCACTAAATCCAGATTAATTTAATAACCGAATTATCCAAGTTAACCATATATTAAAGACCTTTAAAGTATGATTATCAATCTGATTACTGTTATGAATCTAATCAACCGATTTAAATTCATACAACTCATGGAATCAAAGTACCATTCAATCACATGAAGAAGGGGAGAAGCAGTAATTCAAATTAAATTAAATCAAACCCGGTTGAAGCACAGGAACTCTGGATTGTCAAGTTTGGCTCCTCTTGAATTGATTACAAACGAACTTAGCCTTCCATGGAAGACTTGAACACAAAGCAAAGGGGAAAAACGAACTAAGCAAAGGAGGCAGCAGCAGCTCAAGGAATTTCGTATCTCTCTGGTTGTGTATATTTGCCTCAACAACTTGAGAATATATACTAGCTGGCTGCCTCCTCTAGGTTTCCTAATGGTTTCCTAATTACAAAATAAACCTAGTTTCCTAAATTATTAATGGTAAAAACATGATCAAGCCCTAGTGTCATGTGTGCTGGCCCAAAAACAGATGTTGGCCCAAATAAACATGCTCTGGTCCAATAGGCAGCCCTAAGGAAAGGAATCAGTCAATGCTGGGCGGAGTGCTGGGCGGAGCAGAAAATCTGGACTGCTTGCACGCGAATTTCAGTTGTCCAGACGCGAGAATCAGCTTCTGGGCTCTTCATATGAAATGTGGAATTTTCTGTCAGCTTTCCAACGAAACTGGAATCACATCAATCGGACATCTATAGCAAAAGATATGGTGAAAAACGTAAGCAGTGCCAGAATTTAACAGTTAAGCAATTAAAATCTACAAGCACCAACAAGTCCAAATCTACAAAACATGTCTAAAAGCCATAAAAATCACTAGAAACACACACTAAAAGACTAAGTATAAGAGAAACAAATAGTATAAAATAATGTGTTATCAAATTCCCCCACACTTAGCTTTTTGCACTCCTGGGCAAAATCACAAGAAACAAACTAACTAGAATAAGAAAAACAGCTCTCCAATCAAATCAAGAATGCAAAGATTAAGGTAAGAAAACAATTCGAACTTAAAGAATAGCAACACTCATGGAACAATATCTCTTGACAACTAAAGAACAAAAAAACATGGCAATTTTATTTAATAGGAATGAGTCAAAGTAGATAGCCTCTCACAAGATAAATAAATGCTCTCAATTCTCTCAAGTGTCTAAGGTAAGTATTTCTCTCCCATCATCCTATCAAAATCACACTACCATAAGCTTGTTCACTTTCTCAATCTCCACTACCTATGTCACATGCATAACACAAATCAAAAGGACTTTTAAAGGGTTGTAATGGGGAAAGGTAAAAGGATGTCAATAATATGGAAAAATGGCTAAAGCACCCAAGGAATCACAAAGAGCATCTAATTATGGAGAATTTCAAGTACTTTATGCATCTTGACTTTGGGCTTCAACTCATTTTTTTTTTTCTTTTCCCAAAACAACTTTATTCTTTTGTTGCTGCTGTATTTTTTTTTTTCTTTTTTTTTTTGAAACATAACACTTAACAATTTCAACCACAACCAATCAGCCACAACTTGATGCTTTGTTTTTGTAAGAGTTTACTCCTTTTTTATTCAATGCAATGCTCTGCAATTCCTAAGGGTTGGGTAGGACATGGTTTTACACTTAGGCTTGCAATGAGCTACACATGAAAGAAAAGATCAATAGGCTCAAAAAGGGGAAATCAAAGGATAACATCAAGGTTAGCTATTTGGTCAAGTAGCTTCTCAAAGAAAGGAATGCCTTAATCACTTCTATGCATGCATGTGCAAATGTAACCTCAACTAAGAAACAGAACAAGTTCTAGAGCGTCAAAATGATAGATGAAAACACACAAGAAAGAATCATGACATATGGCTCAAATCCTCACAGCTTATAAGACTACTAAGAATTAACTTATCCAAATCAAATTTTGTTGCCATATCACTTAAATCCAAGAAGCAAGATAATTGTCCACTCATGTTATAGCACTTAAAAATCAAAATTGCTTCAAACCACTCTCTTCATAACTCTTAAATTGATTGGAAAGAACTAGAAAAATTTAAAAAACACATAAAACAGAAAATTAAGCCTAAAACAGAAAACATAACACTAAAAATCTAAACAGAAAATAGTAAAAACAGCAAGTAAAGTAAAATAGGAAAACAGAAAGCATAAAAACACACACAACAAGCTAATCCCTCCCCCACACTTAAATTTTTGCAGTGTCCTCAATGCAAAGCACAAAGCAAGCAGTAAAAGCAAGCAAGGCAAAAAATAAAAGAGAAAGGGAAAGAAAACAGCCTGTAGGTTTAAGTCTCATAAAGGGCAGCAGACAAGTGCACCTCCTCCACCACTTGCTCTTGAAAACCCTCATAGAAAGGTTTCAGTCGATGTCCGTTCACTGGGAAGGTCTGGTTGGTTGCCTCATTCTTGATCTTAATTGCACCATAAGGAAAGACATGAGTCACCACAAAAGGACCCATCCATCGAGAACGAAGCTTGCCGGGCATTAGCTTGAGACGAGAGTTGTAGAGTAGCACTTTCTGACCAATGTAGAACTCTTTTCTCACCAACATCTTGTCATGGACAGCCTTGGTCTTTTCTTTGTAGATTCTGGAATTCTCATAAGCGGCCAACCGGATTTCATCAAGTTCCTGCAGGTGGAGTTTCCTCTGTGATCCGGCTTGGGCTAAATCAAGATTACATTACTTCACAGCCCAGTACGCCTTATGCTCGATCTCTACTGGAAGGTGACATGCCTTGCCAAAGACTAGCCTGTAAGGGGACATGCCTATAGGGGTCTTGTAGGCAGTCCGATAGGCCCACAATGCATCATCCAAACGCAGGCTCCAGTCCTTTCTGTTGGGCTGGACAGTCTTCTCTAAAATTTGCTTAATCTCCCTATTTGACACCTCTGCTTGCCCATTGGTCTGTGGATGGTAAGGGGTTGACACCTTGTGCACCACACCATACTTTCTCAACAAAGCAGCCATGTGCCTATTGCAGAAGTGTGAACCTTGGTCACTGATGATGGCTCTTGGAACGCCGAACCTGCAGAAAATGTGAGTCCTGACAAAATCTAAGACAACACGAGAATCATCAGTCCGGGTGGCCTTGGCCTCTACCCATTTAGAAACATAGTCCACAGCTAAAAGAATATACACAAAACCAAAAGAAGTAGGGAAAGGACCCATGAAATCGATGCCTCAAACATCAAATATCTCACAAAATAGCAAAGGCTGTTGAGGCATCTCATTCCTACGAGAAATATTACCTGTCCGTTGGCATTGGGCACAATTCTTACAAAAGCTATACGCATCATGAAATAGGGTAGGCCAGTAGAGTCCAGAATCTAAAACTTTACGAGCAGTGCGCTGAGGTCCAAAATGACCACCACATGCAGAAGTATGACAGAACTGTAGCACAGACTCAGACTCATGTCCAGGCACACACCTCCTAATTACTTGGTCACTACAGAGTCTCCACAAGTAGTGGTCATCCCACACATAATGTTTGGATTCACTTTTAAGCTTATCTACTTGATGCTTCTTAAAATAAGCAGGTAACTCAGAAGCAACTAAGTAGTTTACCAGGTTAGCATACCAAGGATCTGTACCTTGCAGCTGATAAAGCTGCTCATCCGGGAAGGTTTCTCTGATGGGAAGGTTGTCCAAAGTCAGTGGTATCCAACTCAGGTGATCTGCTACCAAGTTCTTCCAAAGTCAGTGGTATCCGACTCAGGTGATCTGCTACCAAGTTCTCAGCTTCATTCTTGTCTCTGATCTCAAGGTCGAATTCTTGCAAGAGCAGCATCCACCTAATGAGCCTAGGCATCGCATCCGGCTTCTTGAGCAAGTACTTTAAAGCTGCATGATCAGAGAAAGCAATGACTTTAGAATAAAGCAAATATGAACGGAATTTATCTAAAGCAAACACAATTGCAAGGAGCTCTTTCTCATTAATGGTGTAATTTGCTTGGGCAGCATCCAAAGTGCGAGAGGCATAATAAATCATGTGGGACAGCTTGTCCACTCGCTGTGCAAGGACAGCGCCTACTGCAAAGTTTGATGCATCGCACATAAGCTCAAAGGGAAACTCCCAGTTAGGTGGCTGCATGATGGGAGGGGAGGTAAGGCTCAGCTTCAGCTGATCAAAGGCTACTCTGCACTGCTCATCAAAGTCAAAATCCACGTCTGTCTAGAGAAGCATAGACAATGGCAAGGCAATCTTGCTGAAGTCCTGGATGAATCACCTGTAAAACCCTGCATGACCAAGAAAGGAACGCACTTCCCGCACACAAGTGGGGTAGGGTAAGGAGGCAATAACATCTATCTTAGCCTTATCTACTTCAATGCCTTTGCTAGAAATTACATGCCCTAAAACTATGCCTTGTTCGACCATGAAGTGACATTTCTCAAAATTAAGAACAAGGTTAGTCTCAATGCATCTATCAAGTACCCTAGCAAGGCTATCTAAACATGCATCAAAAGAGGAGCCATATACAGTAAAGTCATCCATGAATACCTCCATGCAGTGTTCTAAAAAATCAGAAAATATGCTCACCATACACCGCTGGAATGTACCAGGGGCATTACACAGGCCGAAAGGCATCCTCCTATATGCAAATGTGCCGAATGGACAGGTGAAAGTCGTCTTCTCCTGATCCTCTGGGGCTATGTGAATCTGGAAGTAGCCTGAGAAGCCATCCAGGAAGCAGTAATGGGACTTCCCTGCCAGTCTCTCTAACATCTGATCAATAAAGGGTAGAGGGAAGTGATCCTTCCTTGTCGCCTGGTTGAGTCTTCTATAATCGATGCAGACGCGCCAGCTGTTCTGCACTCTGGTGGGGATCAACTCGTTCTTCTCATTGGCTACCACAGTTATGCCACTCTTCTTTGGAACCACTTGAACTGGACTCACCCATTTGCTATCTGAGATGGGGTAGATAATGCCGGCTGACAACAGCTTGCTCACTTCTTTCTTGACCACATCCAGAATCAACGGGTTAAGTCGCCTTTGGGGCTGCCTCACTGGTTTAGCTTCTTCCTCCAATAAAATCCTATGCATGCAGGTGGAGGGGCTAATGCCAGGAATGTTTGCAAGTGTCCATCCAATGGCTGTCTTTCGCTCCTTCAGAATCTGCAACAACCTCTCTTCTTGTTCAGGTTACAGATTGTTGGCTATGATGACAGGCAGCTTTTCTTCTGCTTCTAGGAAAGCATACTTGAGATGGTCAAGTAACGGTTTCAGCTCAAGAATATGTGGTTGCTGCACAGAGGGAACTAGTTTGGTTGGAGAAACTAATTCTGCTGTGTGAAGCTCAGAAACACCTGCAAGCTCTGCACTATGCTCCAAAACAGTCTCATCATATCCCATATATGCAGAAATTTCAGAACAGACATCATAACTCCCATCACAATTAGTACATGCAGGGCACTCTAAAGTATCTAGCAAGCCTACTATATCAGGAAATTCAGCTACCAATTCAGCATGCACATCATCAACTAGCAGGTCTATGACATTTATTTGGAACATTGAATGCTCTTCTAGAGGGTGTTTTATGGCATCACTTAAATTAAAACGAATTACAGTGTCACCAAATTCCATGGACAGGGTACCAGCATGCACATCAATTATGGTCTTAGCAGTTTTAAGGAAGGGTCTACTTAAGATCAAAGGGGCATGTCTAGATGTAGACTCATCCTCCATATTTAATACATAAAAATCAGTTGGAAATATTAAATCATTTACCCTAACCAAAACATCCTTAAGAAGGCCTGCAAGATAGGCTGTGCTTCTATTAGTAAGCTGAATGACTACTCCAGTGAGCTTCAGTTCTCCTATCTGCAGTGATGAATAGATGGACTTGGGCATCACGTTGATGGAAGCACCCAGATCTAGCATGGCATTTGTAAACTGCTTGTCTCCAATAGTGCAGGGAATGGTGAAAGTTCCAGGATCAGTGCACTTTGATAGTAGGTTAGGCTGGATCATTGCTGACACGTTTCTGCTCATGCTCACTTTCTCATTGCCCTTCAGTCTTCTCTTGTGGGTACACAAATCCTTCAGAAACCTTGCATACTTAGGAATCTGTTTAATTGGTTCCAGGAGAGGTATATTGACTTCTACCTTCCTGAAAGTATCCATGATCTCTTTATCTAGCTCATGCTCAGCAATTTTCTTGGACTGTGTAATTCTGTTTGGAAAGGGGAGAGGAATACTGGGGGTAGAGCTCTCTGCTTGATCCTGAAGGTGGATTGGCTGCTATTTTGGAATAGCTTTAGGGGTTGTAGGGTCTAAATTTTTTTCTTGAACAAAATTTTGAACCGTAGAAGGCAGGCTAAGTTCTGGAGCACTCACTTCTTTACCACTGCGCAGGGTTATGGCACTCACATTGCCTCTTGGATTGGTGACTGTCTGAGAAGGTAAACTGCCAGAACCTTGAGACTTCATCTCTCTAATGGTGCTTGCAAGTTGACCTATCTGAGTCTCCAAGCTCTGAATGCTAGTCTCAGTCCTCTGTTGGAATTGGATGTTGCTGCTTGCCAATTGCTTCACTAAGTCTTCCAGGCTCGGTTCTGGCTTGTTAGCTTACTGCATAGGTTGCTTCATTGGTGCTTGGTACTGCTGGTTGCTTGAACTTGCATTGTACCTAGGCTGTTGTGGCTGGTACGTTTGTTGTTGTTGTTGCTGGTAAGGTTGACAAGAATTTCCTCCATACCTTAAATTAGGGTGATCTCTCCAACCAGTGTTATAGGTGGAGGAGTGGGGGTCATATCGGGGTTGCTGGTAAGGTCTGCCAGGAAAGACTCCAGCCACTACTTCAGTGTTATCTTGGAGAGTAGGGCACTAATTTGTTGGATGACTAGATAGGGAACAAATTCCACATAGTTTGGCATGAGCTTGAACCGGTGTGTGCCTCATTGCTAGCTGTCTAACCAAGGAGGTCAGTTCCTCCAAACGAGTCTCCACCCTCTGTTGATCTGTCATATGCACCTCATTCACTCCTCTAGCTGGGGTGATCACCCTTGTGCCAAATTGTTGTGCATTGTTTGACATTTTGGATATTAAATCTCTTGCAGTTGTAGGGGTCTTGTCCACTAAGGCACCTCTAGAAGCAACATCCACATAGCCTCGATCCATAGGAAGAAGTCATTCGTAGAAATACTGGATGAGCAACTGGTCACTGATTTGATGATGGGGGCAGCTTCCACAGAGTTTCTTGAATCTCTCCCAATACTCATGTAGTGTCTCTCCACTGTTTTGCCTTATGCCACATATTTCTTTTCGGATGGTAGCAGCTCTTGAGGCAGGGAAGAATCTTTCAAGAAAGCACCTCTTCAAGTCATTACAGCATGTGATGATGGATGGTTGCAAGTATAGCCAATCCTTCGCTGCTCCATCTAGTGAAAAGGGAAAAGCCCTAAGCTTGATGTGCTCCTCTTCAATTGACTGAGGCTTCATGGTAGAACACACTGTGTGAAATTCCTTCAAATGCTTGTGAGGATCTTCACCTGCAAGTCCATGAAACTTTGGGAGCAAGTGTATTAATCCAGACTTTAATTCGAAATTAGCATCAGGATATTGAATACACAAGGTTGGTAATTATCATCAGGGGCAGCTAACTCCTTAAGTGTCCTAGCCCTAGCATGCATGTCATTATTTCCAGCCCCATTATGAGCAGCAACATCAACCTCAGGATTAATGTCATTGGCAGCCATATTATGCTCTATATGATTAGGAGTTCTACGTGCCCTAGCAAGTGTGTGCAAGGTCCTCTCTATTTCAGAATCACCTTCAAGTAGTTCAAATTGAGAGGACCGAGTCATACACTATGTAAATCAAAAGATAACAACACTCTAAAACACACTAGAACACACAAAAACAGTATAACAGTGAATCAATGAAAGAAAAGTGCAAAAACCACAACACACTAAATGCACTAGACAAATGCAAAAAGACACAAAAATAATACTAATTGACCCAACAAAATATTTTTTAAAATTTTTCTACCACCACAACATGAAATATTGATGAAAATGAAACTCAAAAATCAAATAAAAAATCTTAAAAAATTGAAAAAGGGGTTCAAACAATGAAATTTAGCCGAGATAGGGTGGTGCTCAATGCTATTGCATTGAGCTATATTTCTCACACCGTTTTCCTTCAACTGACCAATTTTCAGCTCAATCAGAGCACAAAAATCTGTGCATAATTTTGACCCGTAAAATCGCATGTCTAAACGATGGAATTTGGCCGAGATAGGGTGGTGCTCAATGCTTTTGCATTGAGTTATATTTCTCACACCGTTTTCCTTCAACTGACCAATTTTCAGCTCAATCAGAGGACAAAAATCCGTACAGAATTTTGACCCGTAAAATCGTAATTTCAAGCCAAAACGCTAGGGAAACATGGAAAAATTTGGGAATAGGCCCAAGAATTCACACAATGGGAACCTAAAACAGTAAGGCAAACAAGACAGCAAGAAAAAAAAAATAATCACAGACCTTACACAATATAGAAATTTTACCAAAAAGTGAACTAAGATAGCAAAGGGGACAGAATAGTAGCAAAGGAGACAAAACAAGGGCAATAATAGCACAAAGTTTAAAAAATTGAAAAAGGGGTCTAAACGATGGAATTTGGCCGAGATAGAGTGATGCTCAATGNCAATGCTTTAGCATTGAGCTATATTTCTCACACCATTTTCCTTCAACTGACCAATTTTCAGCTCAATCAGAGAACAAAAATCCGTACAGAATTTTGACCCGTAAAATCGTAATTTCGAGCCAAAACGCTAGGGAAACAGGGAAAAATTTGGGAATAGGCACAAGAATCCACACAATGGGAACCTAAAACAGTAAGGCAAACAAGACAGCAAGAAAAAAAAAAAAAATAATCACAGACCTTACACAATATAGAAATTTTACCAAAAAGTGAACTAAGATAGCAAAGGGGACAGAATAGCAGCAAAGGAGACAAAACAAGGGCAATAATAGCACAAAGTTCAGCTCACAGCGCTTCTCACAAAGCAATTTCTTTGTCCACTAATTTGCAACTCAATNTGCAGCTCAATCCCAGTTGGTCAGAATAAAAAACAAGACAGAAACAGAAACACTAAACAAAGAAAGACAACCTAAACAAATAAGGAAAACAAAATAGGAAAGCAAGTAGAACAAGGGGAAAACGAAGGAAGAACAATTGCTAGAAACAATAACAGTAAGCAAGCAAAATAGTAATAAAAGAGTTCTAAGAAGATTAATTTGTTAGGTCAAATCCTCGGCAACAGTGCAAAAATTTTGAAGGGTGCCGAACCGTACAAAATTAAACTGCTAATTGCAACTAAATTGTAGTATAGGATGCAACCAGTGTTGTCTCCCAAGGATTCACCAGAACAACTAATCTTTCAAGAACTTAAGCAAGAACAGAATAACGGAGGTATGTGTTGAATGCAATATATTAAGAATTAAGAAAACAGTAAACTGAATTTATCAAATAAGAGAAAACGCAATCAACTCAAGCAGGCAACCACACCTTAATCCATCCTTGTTCACTAAAGATAAACTAGATCTGATTTAATTCTTGGTTAAGTGTTACCTGGAACCCCTAACAATAACACTTAGAATTCCTACTGATTTACCAATCAGGATTCAATTAATCATGGAATTAAGACTCTAGGCAACCGCTTTATATCACTAAATCCATATTAATTTAATAACCGAATTATCCAAGTTAACCATATATTAAAGACCTTTAAAGTATGATTATCAATCTGATTACTGTTATGAATCTAATCAGCCGATTTAAATTCTTACAACTCATGGAATCAAAGTACCATTCAATCACATGAAGAAGGGGAGAAGCAGTAATTCAAATTAAATTAAATCAAACCCAATTGAAGCACAGGAACTCTGGATTGTCAAGTTTGGCTCCTCTTGAATTGATTACAAACGAACTTAGCCCTCCATTGAAGGCTTAAACATAAGGCAAAAGTAGAAAAACGAACTCAGAAAATAGGAGGCAGCAGCAGCTCAAGGAATTTCGTATCTCTCTGGTTGTGTCTGTTTTGCCTCAACAACTTGAGAATATATACTAGCTGGCTGCCTCCTCTAGGTTTCCTAATTACAAAATAAACCTAGTTTCCTAAATTATTAATGGTAAAACATGATCAAGCCCTAGTGTCATGTGTGTTGGCCCAAAAAGCAGATGTTGGCCCAAATAAACATGCTCTGGTCCAATAGGCAGCCCTAAGGAAAGGAATCAATCAATGCTGGGCAGAGCAGCAAATCTGGACTGCTTGCACGTGAATTTCAGTTATCCAGACGTGAGAATCAGCTTCTGGGATCTTCATATGAAATGTGGCATTTTCTGTCAGCTTTCCAATGAAACGGGAATCACATCAATGAGACATCTGTAGCAAATGATATGGTGAAAAATGTAAGCAGTGCCAGAATTTAACAATTAAGCAATTAAAATCTACAAGCACCAACAAGTCCAAATCTACAAAACATGTCTAAAAGCCATAAAAATCACTAGAAACACACACTAAAAGACTAAGTATAAGGGAAACAAATAGTATAAAATAATGTGTTATCAAATTCCCCCACACTTAGCTTTTTGCACTCCTGGGCAAAATCACAAGAAACAAACTAACTAGAATAAGAAAAACAGCTCTCCAATCAAATCAAGAATGCAAAGATTAAGGTAAGAAAACAATTCGAACTTAAAGAATAGCAACACTCATGGAACAATATCTCTTGACAACTAAAGAACAAAAAAACATGGCAATTTTATTTAATAGGAATGAGTCAAAGTAGATAGCCTCTCACAAGATAAATAAATGCTCTCAATTCTCTCAAGTGTCTAAGGTAAGTATTTCTCTCCCATCATCCTATCAAAATCACACTACCATAAGCTTGTTCACTTTCTCAATCTCCACTACCTATGTCACATGCATAACACAAATCAAAAGGACTTTTAAAGGGTTGTAATGGGGAAAGGTAAAAGGATGTCAATAATATGGAAAAATGGCTAAAGCACCCAAGGAATCACAAAGAGCATCTAATTATGGAGAATTTCAAGTACTTTATGCATCTTGACTTTGGGCTTCAACTCATTTTTTTTTTTCTTTTCCCAAAACAACTTTATTCTTTTGTTGCTGCTGTATTTTTTTTTTTCTTTTTTTTTTTGAAACATAACACTTAACAATTTCAACCACAACCAATCAGCCACAACTTGATGCTTTGTTTTTGTAAGAGTTTACTCCTTTTTTATTCAATGCAATGCTCTGCAATTCCTAAGGGTTGGGTAGGACATGGTTTTACACTTAGGCTTGCAATGAGCTACACATGAAAGAAAAGATCAATAGGCTCAAAAAGGGGAAATCAAAGGATAACATCAAGGTTAGCTATTTGGTCAAGTAGCTTCTCAAAGAAAGGAATGCCTTAATCACTTCTATGCATGCATGTGCAAATGTAACCTCAACTAAGAAACAGAACAAGTTCTAGAGCGTCAAAATGATAGATGAAAACACACAAGAAAGAATCATGACATATGGCTCAAATCCTCACAGCTTATAAGACTACTAAGAATTAACTTATCCAAATCAAATTTTGTTGCCATATCACTTAAATCCAAGAAGCAAGATAATTGTCCACTCATGTTATAGCACTTAAGAATCAAAATTGCTTCAAACCACTCTCTTCATAACTCTTAAATTGATTGGAAAGAACTAGAAAAATTTAAAAACACATAAAACAGAAAATTAAGCCTAAAACAGAAAACATAACACTAAAAATCTAAACAGAAAATAGTAAAAACAGCAAGTAAAGTAAAATAGGAAAACAGAAAGCATAAAAACACACACAACAAGCTAATCCCTCCCCCACACTTAAATTTTTGCAGTGTCCTCAATGCAAAGCACAAAGCAAACAGTAAAAGCAAGCAAGGCACTAAAAATAAAAGAGAAAGGGAAAGAAAACAGCCTGTGGGTTTAAGTCTCATAAAGGGCAGCAGACAAGTGCACCTCCTCCACCACTTGCTCTTGAAAACCCTCATAGAAAGGTTTCAGTCGATGTCCGTTCACTGGGAAGGTCTGGTTGGTTGCCTCATTCTTGATCTTAATTGCACCATAAGGAAAGACATGAGTCACCACAAAAGGACCCATCCATCGAGAACGAAGCTTGCCGGGCATTAGCTTGAGACGAGAGTTGTAGAGTAGCACTTTCTGACCAATGTAGAACTCTTTTCTCACCAACATCTTGTCATGGACAGCCTTGGTCTTTTCTTTGTAGATTCTGGAATTCTCATAAGCTGCCAACCGGATTTCATCAAGTTCCTGCAGGTGGAGTTTCCTCTGTGATCCGGCTTGGGCTAAATCAAGATTACATTGCTTCACAGCCCAGTACGCCTTATGCTCGATCTCTACTGGAAGGTGACATGCCTTGCCAAAGACTAGCCTGTAAGGGGACATGCCTATAGGGGTCTTGTAGGCAGTCCGATAGGCCCACAATGCATCATCCAAACGCAGGCTCCAGTCCTTTCTGTTGGGCTGGACAGTCTTCTCTAAAATTTGCTTAATCTCCCTATTTGACACCTCTGCTTGCCCATTGGTCTGTGGATGGTAAGGGGTTGACACCTTGTGCACCACACCATACTTTCTCAACAAAGCAGCCATGTGCCTATTGCAGAAGTGTGAACCTTGGTCACTGATGATGGCTCTTGGAACGCCGAACCTGCAGAAAATGTGAGTCCTGACAAAATCTAAGACAACACGAGAATCATCAGTCCGGGTGGCCTTGGCCTCTACCCATTTAGAAACATAGTCCACAGCTAAAAGAATATACACAAAACCAAAAGAAGTAGGGAAAGGACCCATGAAATCGATGCCCCAAACATCAAATATCTCACAAAACAGCAAAGGCTGTTGAGGCATCTCATTCCTACGAGAAATATTACCTGTCCGTTGGCATTGGGCACAATTCTTACAAAAGCTGTACGCATCATGAAATAGGGTAGGCCAATAGAGTCCAGAATCTAAAACTTTACGAGCAGTGCGCTGAGGTCCAAAATGACCACCACATGCAGAAGTATGACAGAACTGTAACACAGACTCAGACTCATGTCCAGGCACACACCTCCTAATTACTTGGTCACTACAGAGTCTCCACAAGTAGGGGTCATCCCACACATAATGTTTGGATTCACTTTTAAGCTTATCTACTTGATGCTTCTTAAAATAAGCAGGTAACTCAGAAGCAACTAAGTAGTTTACCAGGTCAGCATACCAAGGATCTGTACCTTGCAGCTGATAAAGCTGCTCATCCGGGAAGGTTTCTCTGATGGGAAGGTTGTCCAAAGTCAGTGGTATCCGACTCAGGTGATCTGCTACCAAGTTCTCGGCTCCACTCTTGTCTCTGATCTCAAGGTCGAATTCTTGCAAGAGCAGCATCCACCTAATGAGCCTAGGCTTCGCATCCGGCTTCTTGAGCAAGTACTTTAAAGCTGCATGATCAGAGAAAGCAATGACTTTAGAATTAAGCAAATATGAACGAAATTTATCTAAAGCAAACACAATTGCAAGGAGCTCTTTCTCAGTAGTGGTGTAATTTGCTTGGGCAGCATCCAAAGTGCGAGAGGCATAATAAATCACGTGGGACAGCTTGTCCACTCGCTGTGCAAGGACAGCTCCTACTGCAAAGTTTGATGCATCGCACATAAGCTCAAAGGGAAACTCCCAGTTAGGTGGCTGCATGATGGGAGGGGAGGTAAGGCTCTGCTTCAGCTGATCAAAGGCTACTCTGCACTGCTTATCAAAGTCGAAATCCACTTCTTTCTGGAGAAGCTTAGACAATGGCAAGGCAATCTTGCTGAAGTCCTGGATGAATCGCCTGTAAAACCCTGCATGACCAAGAAAGGAACGCACTTCCCGC
Organism: Cercis canadensis; assembly: GCA_003255065.1. Classification (NCBI taxonomy): domain Eukaryota; kingdom Viridiplantae; phylum Streptophyta; class Magnoliopsida; order Fabales; family Fabaceae; genus Cercis; species Cercis canadensis. Next base: position 6,049 of record QAOA01007615.1, on the reverse strand, counting down.
ACACAAGTGGGGTAGGGTAAGGAGGCAATAACATCTATCTTAGCCTTATCTACTTCAATGCCTTTGCTAGAAATTACATGCCCTAAAACTATGCCTTGTTCGACCATGAAGTGACATTTCTCAAAATTAAGAACAAGGTTAGTCTCAATGCATCTATCAAGTACCCTAGCAAGGCTATCTAAACATGCATCAAAAGAGGAGCCATATACAGTAAAGTCATCCATGAATACCTCCATGCAGTGTTCTAAAAAATCAGAAAATATGCTCACCATACACCGCTGGAATGTACCAGGGGCATTACACAGGCCGAAAGGCATCCTCCTATATGCAAATGTGCCGAATGGACAGGTGAAAGTCGTCTTCTCCTGATCCTCTGGGGCTATGTGAATCTGGAAGTAGCCTGAGAAGCCATCCAGGAAGCAGTAATGGGACTTCCCTGCCAGTCTCTCTAACATCTGATCAATAAAGGGTAGAGGGAAGTGATCCTTCCTTGTCGCCTGGTTGAGTCTTCTATAATCGATGCAGACGCGCCAGCTGTTCTGCACTCTGGTGGGGATCAACTCATTCTTCTCATTGGCTACCACAGTTATGCCACTCTTCTTTGGAACCACTTGAACTGGACTCACCCATTTGCTATCTGAGATGGGGTAGATAATGCCGGCTGACAACAGCTTGCTCACTTCTTTCTTGACCACATCCAGAATCAACGGGTTAAGTCGCCTTTGGGGCTGTCTCACTGGTTTAGCTTCTTCCTCTAATAAAATCCTATGCATGCAGGTGGAGGGGCTAATGCCAGGAATGTCTGCTAGTGTCCATCCAATAGCTGTCTTCCGCTGCTTCAGAATCTGCAACAACCTCTCTTCTTGTTCAGGTTGCAGATTGTTGGCTATGATGACAGGCAGCTTTTCTTCTGCTTCTAGGAAAGCATACTTGAGATGGTCAGGTAACGGTTTCAGCTCAAGAATAGGTGGTTGCTGTACAGAAGGAACTAGCTTGGTTGGAGAAACCAAGTCTGCTGTGTGAAGCTCAGAAACACCTGCAAGCTCTGCACTATGCTCCAAAACAGTCTCATCATATCCCATATATGCAGAAATTTCAGAACAGGCAGCACAACTCCCATCACAATTAGTACATGCGGGGCAATCTAAAGTATCTAGCAAGCCTACTATATCAGGAAATTCAGCTACCAATTCAGCATGCACATCATCAACTAGCAGGTCTATGACATCTATTTGGAACACTGAATGCTCTTCTAGAGGGTGTTTCATGGCATCACTTAAATTAAAACGAATTACAGTGTCACCAAATTCCATGGACAGGGTACCAGCATGCACATCAATTATGGTCTTAGCAGTTTTAAGGAAGGGTCTACCTAAGATCAAAGGGGCATGTCTAGATGTAGACTCATCCTCCATATTTAACACATAAAAATCTGCTGGAAATATTAAATCATTTACCCTAACCAAAACATCCTCAAGAAGGCCTGCAGGATAGGCTGTGCTTCTATTAGCAAGCTGAATGACTACTCCAGTGGGCTTCAGTTCTCCAATCTGCAGTGATGAATAGATGGACTTGGGCATCACGTTGATGGAAGCACCCAGATCTAGCATGGCATTTGTAAACTGCTTGTCTCCAATAGTGCAGGGAATGGTGAAAGTTCCAGGATCAGTGCACTTTGATGGTAAGTTAGGCTGGATCATTGCTGACACGTTTCTGCTCATGCTCACTTTCTCATTGCCTTTCAGTCTTCTCTTGTGGGTACACAAATCCTTCAGAAACCTTGCATACTTGGGAATCTGTTTAATTGCTTCCAGAAGAGGTATATTGACTTCTACCTTCCTGAAAGTATCCATGATCTCTTTATCTAGCTCATGCTCAGCAATTTTCTTGGACTGTGTAATTCTGTTTGGAAAGGGGAGAGGAATACTGGGGGTAGAGCTCTCTGCCTGATCCTGAAGGTGGATTGGCTGCTGTTTTGGAATAGCTTTAGGGGTTGCAGGGTCTGAATTTTTTTCTTGAACAAAATTTTGAACCGTAGAAGGTAAGCTAGGTTCTGGAGCACTCACTTCTTTACCACTGCGCAGGGTTATGGCACTCACATTGCCTCTTGGATTGGTGACTGTCTGAGAAGGTAAACTGCCAGAACCTTGAGACTTCATCTCACTAATGGTGCTTGCAAGTTGACCTATCTGAGTCTCCAAGCTCTGAATGCTAGTCTCAGTCCTCTGTTGGAATTGGATGTTGCTACTTGCCAATTGCTTCACTAAGTCTTCCAGGCTCGGTTCTGGCTTGTTAGCTTGTTGCATAGGCTGCTTCATTGGTGCTTGGTACTGCTGGTTGCTTGAACTTGCATTGTACCTAGGCTGTTGTGGCTGGTACGTTTGTTGTTGCTGCTGTTGGTAAGGTTGGCCAGAATTTCCTCCATACCTTAAATTAGGGTGATCTCTCCAACCAGGGTTGTAGGTGGAGGAGTGGGGGTCATATCGGGGCTGCTGGTAAGGTCTGCCAGGAAAGACTCCAGCCACTACTTCAGTGTTGTCTTGGAGAGTAGGGCACTGATCTGTTGGATGACTAGACAGGGAACAAATTCCACATAGCTTGGCATGAGCTTGAACCGGTGTGTGCCCCATTGCTAGCTGTCTAACCAAGGAGGTCAATTCCTCCAAACGAGTCTCCACCCTTTGTTGATCTGCCATCTGCACCTCATTCACTCCTCTAGCTGGGGTGAGCATCCTTGTGCCAAATTGCTGTGCATTGTCTGACATTTTGGATATTAAATCTCTTGCAGCTGCAGGGGTCTTGTCCACTAAGGCACCTCCAGAAGCAGCATCCACATAGCCTCGATCCATAGGAAGAAGTCCTTCGTAGAAATATTGGATGAGCAACTGGTCACTGATTTGATGATGGGGGCAGCTTCCACAGAGTTTCTTGAATCTCTCCCAATACTCATGTAGTGTCTCTCCACTGTTTTGCCTTATGCCACATATTTCTTTTCGGATGGCAGCAGCTCTTGAGGCAGGGAAGAATCTTTCAAGAAAGCACCTCTTCAAGTCATTCCAGCATGTGATGATGGATGGCTGCAAGTATAGCCAATCCTTCGCTGCTCCATCTAATGAAAAGGGAAAAGCCCTAAGCTTGATGTGCTCCTCTTCAATTGACTGAGGCTTCATGGTAGAACACACTATGTGAAATTCCTTCAAATGCTTGTGAGGATCTTCACCTGCAAGTCCATGAAACTTTGGGAGCAAGTGTATTAATCCAGACTTTAATTCGAAATTAGCATCAGGATATTGAATACACAAAGGTTGGTAATTATCATCAGGGGCAGCCAACTCCTTAAGTGTCCTAGCCCTAGCATGCATGTCATTATTTCCAGCCCCATTATTAGCAGCAAGATCAACCTCAGGATTAATGTCATTGGCAGCCATATTATGCTCTATGTGATTAGGAGTTCTACGTGCCCTAGCAAGTGTGTGCAAGGTTCTCTCTATTTCAGAATCACCTTCAAGTAGTTCAAATTGAGAGGACCGAGTCATGCACTATGCAAATCAAAAGATAACAACACTCTAAAACACACTAGAACACACAAAAACAGTAAAACAGTGAATCAATGAAAGAAAAGTGCAAAAACCACAACACACTAAATGCACTAGACAAATGCAAAAAGACACCAAAATAATACTAATTGACCCAACAAAACATTTTTAAAAATTTTTCTACCACCACAGCATGAAATATTGATGAAAAGGAAACTCAAAAATCAAATAAAAAATCTTAAAAAATTGAAAAAGGGGTCCAAACAATGGAATTTGGCCGAGATAGGGTGGTGCTCAATGCTATAGCATTGAGCTATATTTCTCACATCGTTTTCCTTCAACTGACCAATTTTCAGCTCAATCAGAGCACAAAAATCCGTACAGAATTTTGACCCATAAAATCGTAATTTCAAGCCAAAACGCTAGGGAAATAGGAAAAAATTTGGGAATAGGCACAAGAATTCATACAATGGGAACCTAAAACAGTAAGGCAAACAAGACAACAAGAAAAAAAAAATAATCATAGACCTTACACAATATAGAAATTTTACCAAAAAGTGAACTAAGATAGCAAAGGGGACAGAATAGCAGCAAAGGAGACAAAACAAGGGCAATAATAGCACAAAGTTCAGCTCACAGTGCTTCTCACAAAGCAATTTCTCTGTCCACTAATTTGCAGCTCAATCCCAGTTGGTCAGAATCAAAAACAAGACAGAAACAAAAACACTAACCAGAGAAAGACAACCTAAACAAAATAGGAAAGCAAGTACAACAAGGGGAAAATGAAGGAAGAACAATTGCTAGAAACAATAACAGTAAGCAAGCAAAATAGTAATAAAAGAGTTCTAAGAAGATTAATTTGTTAGGTGAAATCCCCGGCAACGGCGCCAAAATTTTGACGGGTGCCGAATCGTACAAAATTAAACTACTAATTGCAACTAATTTGTAGTATAGGATGCAACCAGTGTCGTCTCCCAAGGATTCACCAAACCAACTAATCTTTTAAGAACTTAAACAAGAACAGAATAAGGGGGGTTTGTGTTGAATGCAATATACTAAGAATTTAGAAAGCAGTTAACTAAATTTATCAAATAAGAGAAAACGCAATCAACTCAAGCAGACAACCANAATAAGAGAAAACGCAATCAACTCAAGCAGGCAACCAAACTCTAATCCATCCTTGTTCACTAAAGATAACCTAGATCTGATTTAATTCTTGGTTAAGTGTTACCTGGAACCCCTGACAATAACACTTAGAATTCCTACTGATTTACCAACCAGGATTCAATTAATCATGGAATTAAGACTCTAGGCAACCGCTCTATATCACTAAATCCAGATTAATTTAATAACCGAATTATCCAAGTTAACCATATAATAAAGACCTTTAAAGTATGATTATCAATCTGATTACTGTTATGAATCTAATCAATCGATTTAAATTCATACAACTCATGGAATCAAAGTACCATTCAATCACATGAAGAAGGGGAGAAGCAGTAATTCAAATTAAATTAAATCAAACCCGGTTGAAGCACAGGAACTCTGGATTGTCAAGTTTGGCTCCTCTTGAATTGATTACAAACGAACTTAGCCTTCCATGGAAGACTTGAACACAAAGCAAAGGGGAAAAACGAACTAAGCAAAGGAGGCAGCAGCAGCTCAAGGAATTCCGTATCTCTTCTGATTGTGTCCCTTTTGCCTCAACAACTTGAGAATATATACTAGCTGGCTGCCTCCTCTAGGTTTCCTAATGGTTTCCTAATTACAAAATAAACCTAGTTTCCTAAATTATTAATGGTAAAAACATGATCAAGCCCTAGTGTCATGTGTGCTGGCCCAAAAAGCAGATGTTGGCCCAAATAAACATGCTCTGGTCCAATAGGCAGCCCTAAGGAAAGAAATCAGTCAATGCTGGGCGGAGTGCTGGGCGGAGCAGAAAATCTGGACTGCTTGCACGCGAATTTTAGTTGTCCAGACGCGAGAATCAGCTTCTGGAATCTTCATATGAAATGTGTAATTTTCTGTCAGCTTTCCAACGAAACTGGAATCACATCAATCGGACATCTATAGCAAAAGATATGGTGAAAAACGTAAGCAGTGCCAGAATTTAACAGTTAAGCAATTAAAATCTACAAGCACCAACAAGTCCAAATCTCCAAAATATGTCTAAAAGCCATAAAATTCACTAGAAACACACACTAAAAGACTAAGTATAAGAGAAACAAATAGTATAAAATAATGTGTTATCATAGTTTTCTAGGGGTGGATGCTCGGGTCGATGTATTTTTTTATTTCTTCACTTTGAAAGATATGAAGGAGTCTGAGCAAGAATTTATGTACATAGCTTGTCGGCCTCGATTGTGCTGGATGAAGCTCGTTGAGGAGTTGGGCAAAGGGTAGAAGGACCAGTTTTTTTGAGTAACTATACCGGATTGGGATGGTGAGTCAAGGCCAGACAAAGCTTTCTTCTTGCATGAGAATGAGAGTCCTCACTTTCCTTTGCGGTGGAA
>QAOA01007611.1:381883-415573 GCA_003255065.1 Cercis canadensis | reverse complement strand
TTTAATCTCAAAAGAGTTCGCTTCAATAGCTGGTCGCCTTATACCCAAAGTGGTATCCGAGATGGAAGGTAAAGCATAATCACGGAGTGCCTTTGGAGGGTTTTCTTCTGCCATTGTGTTTGTTAAAACTCTGGTAGACGCTTTTCTTGCCTTTCTATTTTTTCGACAAGTCTTCTCTATCTCAGAATCAAGTGGGATTAGAGAACTGCTTCCAGAATTTCTCATACACCAAAAGAAAAACTCCTGAAAGTCTCAAACAATAAAACAATTAAATAGATCTGTGAAAATAAACGATTAGAGTAAAATCAAGATCACTGAATATCGATATTGATAACAAATTAGTCCCCGGCAACGGCGCCAAAAACTTGTTGTGAAAATTCCAACGCAAGTGTACGTTGTCGTTTGCAAGTAATAAAATGAGATCAATTTATCGTTCCCACGAGGACTAATGTACCAACTACCGAAATAGGGTTAACCTTAACTTTATCTAATCAATCGATAAGAAGATATTTCAATGAAACAACTAGAAATAGAATGAAAACAATGTAAACCAGAAAAATAGCAAATTAAACCAGAAAAATTATAGATTCAGCAAGAGAGAAGCACCTAGGGTTCCGACTTCACAATAATTACTCTCAGCTTTCATTCCATATTCCATTAACTCCAATTTACCTTCCTATTATTCAATGAAACAACTAAAAATAGAATGAAAACAATGTAAACCAGAATAATAGCAAATTAAACCAGAAAAATTTATAGATTTAGCAAGAGAGAAACACCTAGGGTTCCGACTTCACCATAATTACTCCCAACTTTCATTCCATATTCCATTAACTCCAATTTATCTTCCTATTTGCTAATCAAGATTCCCTAATTTATTCACTAGCCTCTCCCAAGGTCTAGTGTAAGTATCCCTTAATTACTAACCCTGTATATCCCTATACGAGTTACAATAATTACGAATTCATTTAGTTTTGTGGATCTTTTTGACTAATTACATAAGCCATGGAGGTATATTCCTATCCTCCATGTAACTCCTATACGAGTTACAATAATTATGAATTCATTTAGTTTTGTGGATTTTTTAACTGATTACATGAGACATAGAGGTATATTCCTATCCTCCATGTAACTCATGGCATTTACCCCAAGGAACTTGACACACAACTCTCCTTCCGGTCTCATTGTGATTAACAATTCATCTAATTATTGGCCAGACAATCAGAAGCATTAAGAGAAGAGATAAACGCTCAAATTGAAGAGATAAATAATGGAATTAACTTCATATGAAACTACAGCTGGTCCTAATTAGGCTACATCGTACCCTAGATAAGAGAATTAGTTCATACTAGATGAAGAGAACAAGAAAGAATAAAATTGAGACATGATTCAAAGGTAAAAGAGGAAAAACTCTGGTTTGAAGGTCAAATCAGCCTTGCATCTCCTTCCTTCAATCCTTCCTTTGCCTCCTTTGTGCCTCCAAAAGTGTCTAAGAACGAACCCCTTTCTAATTCCCTAGCTTTCCTATTTACACCTCTCACTCTAAAGCCCTAAAACCCATGAGAAAATAAGCCGCGTCTGCAGAATTAAATTCGGGCGCCGCACCTCTGAAGTTTGGGCGCCGCACCTCTGACTCGCTGGAAGAACTTTGCTTCTTTTCACTTTCGGGCGCCGCACCTCTGTATTTTGAGGGGTGCGGCGCTACTGTTCAAGGGGTACGGCGCTGAGCTGCTGTCCCAACATGTGTATTTTTTCGCATACGGGGGGTGCGGCGCTACTGTTCAAGGGGTGCAGCACTACTGTTCAAGGGGTGCACCCCTGAGCTGTTGTCCTGGTTTTAAGTTTCATGCTCCAGGGGCCGCGACTCTAGGTTTTGAGCGCCGCAACTCTTGAATTCTGTCCCAAAAACTTCTCAATTCTTCAATTCTTCATTCTAACCTATGAAACCTACAATTTAACATAAAAGATCACATTATATGATGATTAATCTCAATAAACAATCAAATACTTAAGTAAAGGATATCTAAAAAGTGGATATAAAAGCCACTCAACACAAAGTCACTATTTCTAAGTTAAAGAGCTTTCTAAGACTTAATTCATTTCAGACACAACACAGTTGGAAGACTTCCATTCAATCCAACTGAGTCATTAAAAGCCAAGTGGTTAACAAATTCTGCCATAGCGCAGACTTAAGAGAAGAAAATTCCAAGGTCGACTTGGATCTATCTCTCTTAGAAGTGGGAAATTTCCTTGAATTGTACATTCATTCATATCAATCTATTTCTGTATATTAATGATGGATCCCACATGAAGGACAAAATATAAATAATGGACAATGTACAAGTCCAACCAATAGAAATTGCCAATTCATGTCTAGATGGAGTAGCACTCCCCAAATATATCAAAATTAATACTGCATTTTACTTAAATGTTTTATAGGAGTAGTACTCTCGATGTTCCTAAGAAGTTTTGACAATCTAGGTCATTTCCACAAGTGCTGCCTGCCAATTAGGTGGTCCTGAAAGTCCATGGAGGAAATGCCAGCAACAACGAGAGAAAAATAAAAATCAAGGGTAGCACAAAAAAGAGAATGAACGGGAAAAATATAACACAGATCAAAAAATTAATTGTAGCTTTGAAGAACTTACAAGTGAGAAGAGCCCAAGATAAATACAATGACATATGTTGTTAAAGTGACCAAAATGAAACATTTAGTAACTCTTACTTCAACATGAAAGTAAATCAACTTCTAAACTTTGTGTGTACTAAAATAGAAATTCTAAACTTTGCACACGATAAAAGGGTGTCAAACTAAAGCTTAATACTGTTAGCACATATATTAACATAAATGTTTTCAAAAATTATTTTTGGACTAATCAATGGATGCTGGACTTCGGAGAAATGGCAAAATTGGACATTCAAATTGTTTTGAAGCTAGTTATAACAGGGTGCGAAGTATAACTTAATGAAGATTATGAAATTTTACCTGTCAAATTGTTGTATAACATATTCAATGATTTCAACTTCAGAGATGAGGATCAAAACCACTCAGGAACTATATCTGAAATTCTTGAATCAGAAATATCAAGGTGCATGAAGTTATTTTTAAGTTTGAAAGTAGAGGTGATTTATCACAATTAAGTAATACAGCAAATTTTCCCCTTGATAAATGTTGTAACATATTGATATATATAGAGCAAATTTTACCAACGGGACCAATACAACGAAAAATTACCTCTACACCCTCAGAGAGAAGACCCAAGATGAAAAGTAAATGACTGACAAAAAGCTTTTTGTCGGCACCCATCCAAGCATTATATCAGTCCTCATTAAGGGAACAGGTCATCACTCCAATGGACTTGGTCACTTCTATGAGGTTGAGCTTCTATAATAGATTGGGTCTTCATTTTCTTTTAGTCTTCATCAATGATAGTGTTTTTTTTTTTTTTTTTTTTTTTTTTTTNGCAGTTTCTTGAACAATGAATAATATTGCCCAAAATTTTATTCTTCTATCTCTTTTCTGGCTTTTCATTTTTAGTCTAAATCATTTTAAAATGGAAAAATCAAATTAAACGAATTTAAAAGTGAACATTTTTACTATTTTCAATTATAAATGTGTTTTGGGCTTATTGTGTTTTTGTAAAAGTTATAACTTCAAACAAAAATAGACTGTGTGTGTGTGTTTTTTTTTTTTTTTGTTTTAGTTTTAACAGTAAATGTATACTTGTGAGAGCTTTTGCACTGAGACTTGGGTTCAATTGCACCTGCTCTTATTATTGTATTATGATTTTTTTTATTTATTTTTATTGCCATTAGTTTGTTTATTTTGTTAAGAACCATTTGTTTCCATTCTTTGCAATCTTTTCTTCGATAGGGTTTTTCCCCTTAGACGTTGATACAGCACGACCATAATAGAGGAGGTTGACCTTGAGCAATAGCTAGCTTAAGTAGTCATGTATTTAATCTTTAAGATTTGTGAGATTTTTAGGACGTAAGATCAAATTTTAGTGTATTTGATGTTGGTGATTATTATGTTATTATGACAATAATATTAGCGACTTAAATATTTATTCTTTTTTATATGAGAGTTTTTTAAAAATATATGTAAATATATATAATGTAAATATTATATATCTCGCAAAAAAGAAGTATATAGGAGCTTTCTCTGGTGCCTCCCTTATAAATGGTGCATAAGTTTATTGTCCAATCTTTATGTGCCACACTGACATAATCAAAGTTAGTTAGTAGTTAAAGTAGTAATGCTCTATGGTGAAAGTCACATCTTCTTTTATTTCTATATAGGTGCATAGTATATCTTCAAAGTCCAGTAGAATTGTCTATATATATATATATATATATATATATATATATATATATATGTCATGATATATCACAAGATAATCACACTCAATAAACCGTAATGCTGCCACAAGATAACTTAATCACACTCAATTTTTTTTTTTTTATATGATAAAGTATGTATTTTTTTGTGGGTATCAAATTTAAATAATGAGAAAGAAATTACTACAACAAATAAAGTTAAAATATTACCCCCTTTGTTTTCATCTTTGTTTTATTTGTTTCAAGAAATTACAATCACTTGAGGAAGGGCTCTAGTTCAGAGGAGCATACTCTTAGTCATAAGGTTAGTCTCCTCACTCTATTATCTGATTCAAATCACCTTGATTTCAAATACAATTATTATTTATTTATAAGCAAAAAAAAAAAAAAAAAAAATNAAAAAAAAAAAAAAAAACTACACTCACCTTTTCAATTTTCCATTTATACTCCATAATTTCACACCCTTCCAATTAAGTCACTTGAGTAAACAATATTCAATAGTCAAACGTTTGGAGTAACCCAAGTAATACTAAAACCCTGGCTTGTCTTTTTCTATTATTATTATGAATATACTAAAACCCTCTCAAATCAAATAATACTTCCTCAAGATGGAATCCAGTTCAGTTGATTATGTCATTCAATTAGTACTCTGATTGGCCACTGATGTATATGATTATGAGTAGAGGTTCGTATCGGGAATGGTTTGAAATGGAAACGGTCATTTGTCAAAGAATAAGAGTACTAGCACGCTAGACATATATGTATATATAAACATAAAATATTTATTTATAACTATAAATATATTAAAAATAAAAAAAAATATCATAGGCAAAATCAAAACCGTCCAACTCAGAGAGTAGGTCGCCGGCTCCTGAAATCATACCAAAAACGCTGGAAATTACACTAGAGGCAGAAACACCGAGATAAGATGGGAGAAAGTCAGGTGAAGGGCTGAGTAATCAGCGAAAACGTTCCCGTTTTGCTTTAAAAATTTTTAAATTTTACAGTTGTTTTGTAATTTTAAATCTTTCAATTGACAACAAAAATACACTATCGAATTCCCAAACCATATCACTGCAAGGCCGCGTTTAGTATATGAATTATTTTCATTTTTTTGAGAATTTCAACTTAAGAAAATAAATTTCTCATGTTTGATAGAAGTTCTTTTTTAAAATTATATTATAAGTCTTTATAATTTGACTTAATTTTAAACTAAGTTATTATAATTTTTTTTGTTCGATCAGGATCCTTAAAATTAATTTTTTTTTTTAATTAGATCCTTGTCATAAACCTAATTATAACACCATCAAGTTGATAATGACGTGCCAAATGCCTTGTTTATCAGGTTTATCTGATTTTTCAACCTAACTTAATTTCCACCCAACATTCATCAGGTTCCGCTATGAACATTGGCCCAATACTCTTGCTTTGCTCACTTATGACTTTTGGGTCTTGTGGCAATTCATTCACTTTAAGAACAAACGTAGGATTTAGTTCATGGATTCTAAACAATCATGTCTGCATTTGTGTGAAAATTTATAGATACCAAGTGGCTATGCATGAAAGAGAGATTACAATTTCATATGCAATCTAAGCATATCCAAAAATCTTATAGGAAACCGCAATTTAAATCCTTGCCATACAGTATGGCATAATCTCCCCCACTACGATCTTGTTCTCTGTTAGCCATAATGTGACTGTTTCCTAGAGGTTTCACTCAGATATTGACTAAAGAAATTAATATTAGAATGATCCTAGCGAGAGAGAGAACCTGAGGGACGCCGGAGCGCCGGCACCACGCGATACAGTGGTGGTGGAATGGCGCCAGCCAAGAGAAATTGCAGTGTCTGATTAGTAAGTACTCGTTTTCTCCTTTCTGCTGTGTTTTTTTTTTTTTTTTTTTTTTTTTTTTTTTTTTTCTCTTCTCTATCGCCCTCCCTTCTTTCTCTGTTCACTGCTTATGCTCTTTTTTCTCTGCTCTATGTATTTCCTTTTTCCTCTCTCTCTTTATTTCCCACCATCGGCTCCTCTCACCACCATTCCTAAGTCTCCCTCTCTTCCCTCTCTTCTCCAGCTTCTTTCCCTCTTTTTCTCTCCTCTCTTGCCTTCTCAATTCCATTTNTCACTGCTTATGCTCTTTTTTCTCTGCTCTATGTATTTCCTTTTTCCTCTCTCTCTTTATTTCCCACCATCGGCTCCTCTCACCACCATTCCTAAGTCTCCCTCTCTTCCCTCTCTTCTCCAGCTTCTTTCCCTTTTTTTCTCTCCTCTCTTGCCTTCTCAATTCCATTTTGAAGAGGATTGTGGGTTGGAGAGTTTGTCTTTGAAGAAATTGAACAGCTATCGAGATCCGGCTAACAAAGAAATGGCTGCCGCTTGCCATCTGATTCTGAAGCTGGCAGGTGAGATTCTTAGAAACCACATACCTCTTTCAGGAGCTACAAATTGTGTGCGGTTTGGCTACCTGCAAACCTGCGAGGTATAAGCTCTACTTTTACTTGAAGTCAAAATCACCCTTAATTTATAGCTCTAATTTAACTTTAATCTATCTGTAATCAATGCGTTATAAGATGCTGATGATGTTTCTTAATGATTGTGTTTGCTTTTTTTGCTCACTCTTCCACATAGATCCATTCACAAATAATAAGATTTTTTGTATTTATTGTATTGGCTTCCAGGCTGCTGAGGATCGATCCCAGCACCGAAATCGTGCTTCTGCCTTAACTCGCCTCCGTGTTGTTATAGCTCTTAAGGGTACTTATTTGCTTTTCCGATTTCATTCTAGTTTATATCATAGAATTTGCGAAGAGGGTCTTGTAATTGTCTTATTATTGTGGTTTCTGGGTTTACTTTCTCAATTAGAAATTCAAATAGCTTGTATCAGTTGCTATTGATATACAATCCTGAAAAACTTTGGGGTGTCTTCTGGTAATGACTTGTAGTGAGTGGAGTGAATGGGTTATTTGTTCCCCTTTTCAATCCTCAGCAAATGCCTTGACTGACTTAAGTATGTCTTCACTGATAATTAGCAACGTTTTCTGACAGATAGCATGTTATTCTCTTGATCTTGACACTTATTCACCACCTAGAGAGCTTCTTCAAATTCTTCCTCCTAAGTCCTCCGTTAGAGTATCAGATATTGGTTCCCAAATTGGACCCAATAATCTAAAATTTGTCTTGGTATTTCTGTTTGTGTGTTGTGCACAGCCAGCTCTTTCGGATCTCATTTTTGCAGTTGAGGGATCTATATCAGAAGCTGCAAAGTTTCTTGGGTATTTGATTTATGCTTTAACTCTTGACATTTTTTATCTGTTAATGTGTTATGAGTTATGACAATTAGTATTTAGAACATCCAAATTCCAATTTGTGGTGCACAGAATCAGTTACGGGGAAAGGAATATTTTTGAAATGTATCTATACAAATTAGAGGTTTACCTGCTAATTAAGAGATGGGATGAAGTTGGTATAAAGTTGAAATGAACAGAAAGTACATGAAGAAGTTGAACCCTTCTCATTTAAACAGGAAGCATTTGGCCCTTTATTCTAGCCTGTGTATATAATGTAACTGTAAATATATAGCTAAGTATTTTAATGCCTGACTTTACTATTGCACTAATTTGAACACTTACATACTTTCCGTGGGGTTATTGAAAATATTGCAGGCTAAGCACCAGGGCAATATCACGATTGATACTATCAATGATTCTCTTAGAATGGCAGTAAATGAACTGCGCGAATCAAAGGTAATTGCTAGGGATGGATTTGCCTTCTATTTAGAAAAACAGAAACATTTAAAGTGATTTATCTTGTTACTTGCCAATCTGTTTTGCAAAATGCTAGTAAAATAGAAAGGAAATGGGGGTTTAGACTTTAGATAGATATCATTTATATGTTGTTATATGCTAAAAACTATGTAACATTTACTTGCTAAGAAATACTATTTTAACAATTGAAATTACATTTTAACTAGTAGGGATATGTGTACCAACTAGGATGCATTTTCCTCATTAAAATTCTATAAAAGCCGGAATCATTTAGCTATGTTGAAAATAGCTCCCACGTCATATGAATAGATACGATATCATCTAGTTATGTTCCTTCTCCAGAAGTAACATTCTGGCCCCTTGTGTTTAACCAACCCATCAAGTGAGGAAAAAAGATTTCATCAGTTCATGCCAATTAAAAATTTTAATTTTTACAAAATTCAATTAATTTATGACTTTATTTATACCGAGTGTGAACTTTCTCTTTTTACTGTGGCTGAAAGGGGATAGTCGCTGCAATATTGATTGCCATGAATACAGAGTATATTGATATATGCCATAGCCAAGAGTTTGGGCAGATTTGGTGGTGCTCTAATTTTTATATTTAATGTATGTTTCATAATATTTCATTGGTAGATTTCATTGTTGAGCCTTGTGTGTTACAAGCATTCGAAAATGCAAGACATTATCTTTTGTTTTGTATGATTTCTTTCTTTTGTTTATAATATTGTCGTTGGAAAATATCTACACTTTTATCTGACAAACAGTAACATGGAATCTTTATTTATTTATATTTTTTTTATGGAGAATGAACAGGGTATGAAGCCTCTTAAGTAAAAGTACTCAAATGTTCATTGCACATGCAGGTACAATATAATTTATTCTTTTTCTCTCTTGACCAATTTTCTTTTGGTATGGTGCTTTGAGTAAAATTAAGCAAAAAGGAATGCTAATCTGCTTTGAAATTGTTTAAATCGTGGGAAATTAAGTCCCACATAGATGTAGTCATGCTCTCTTGGATTATTCTTTTCCCAAGGTGAAAAGTAAAGAATGTTTTGAAAGAAAAAGAAGGGATAAAGATCTGAGTTATGTTCTATCTTGTATTATCTTTTTTTAGGATTTGTTTGGGAGTTAAAATTTGAGAACAAAAAAGTAAAAGGAATGAGTAAATGTATCCATTCCCTTGTTTGGGAGTTCAAGATTAGAAAAAAAAAATAATATCAAGATGTAAATTCAAACCCCTACATTCTTTTTTTGTCTTCACTTTTGTATTCTTCTAATTTGAAAGGTTTGAAAGGAAAAAAAAAAATAGTTTACTGTTATACTTCTATTTATTTTTTCAAACTCTTTTTCAAATACTATTTAGATAACATTATTAAATCTTATATTAAATATATTTACTTTATAAATAAAGGATAAATTTGTAAAATTATAAATTTTAATTTCTTTTATTTCCTTTTGCTCATTTTAATTATCCATACAAAAGAGAAGAAAACTCATCCCTTTTCTTTCCCTTCCTTTTTCTCTCTTTCCTCTCATCTTCTTTTCTTTTCCCTTACTTCAAACTCCCAAACAGAGCCGTAGAGGCTCAACCAGAATTGAACACACACTCTCTCTCTATGCATGTGTTGGGTTGGTGTTATATCCAAAATTGAGCTGAAAACAGAGTACTCAGAAATAAAGAAGTAGGTGGAGAGATTACCCAGTTTTGCCATGGCATCTTAATTTAACTCTCACGGTGCTCTCGAAGTTTCTAGAGAATGCAGGGAACAAGGATACAAGGATGTGGAGGTCACCATCAATTTAGTGCATGTGAATAATGGGATTGAGATTGTGCTCTGTTTGACCAGAGGAGATGATCCATGGGAGATGAGAGGCTGCAAACTATACGACTCTCAAGTTGAAGATGGACTTTGAAAAATATAGCTTAATGGCATCAAAACAATGTCAAATAAAATTATGAAATTATGAAATTATGAGATGGGAGGGTGCAACTGCAAGTGGCAATACGAGTGATTTTCTTTTCGATTTAATGATTTATAAATCATGAAAAAATTATTTAATATATACTTAATACAGAAAATCTCAAAATTCAAATTTATATTATGACTTTAGGTACTAAATAAATTCAATTAGCATTGATGTCAAATTCAAAAATTTTCAACCCAAATATAATATTATTTCTTAAACTAGTTTGAACATAACTGATAGACATAAACACTGTTATCTTCTCTTTCTGACTTAAGCTTTTGGGAAGAATTTTAATTTTTTTACATAATATTAAAGCGTTTGTAATTTTTTTTTTCACAAAAATTACCAGAGAAACTATAAACTAGGACTTTTAGTTTTAATTTCTTTACATGGTTTCGAAACGTCTGTAACTGTTTGACATAAACTAGGACTTTTAGTTGGTAATAATGAAGCCACCAGCATTTTATGAGGCTTACGAGTCATGAACCACTTTTCAATTTCCTTTTTCTCCACATTCTTTTATTTTCTTTTCACCTTCCTAATTACAATTTAAATTATAACCAAACACCAAGGGAATTGAATCAGCTGAAGTTGAACAAGAGAAAGAACACAGCAGGGTGTGCAATAGAAATAAAAATATTTTGTACTATACAGATCAACTGTGTGCTGAAGCAAAATCTTATAGCTAGTAAGAATAATCATGATAAAAATTTAGTTCATTGATAACTCCAACTAAAAGCAAACACAACTACAAAAGACATAAAATTGTGTATTTTATTAAACAAAATGAAAACAAAATAAACTCACAAACTATAACAACTTTACAAATAAGTATTTGTTAGCATGCACAACTATTAATTTATAAAGTTGAATGATGGGACTTTTTCCGGCAAGTATACCGGGTCACACAAGTAATATAATAGTGAGTAGAGTATCGTTCCCACGATAATTAAAGCTAGCAACTACCAATTTCACCAATAAAGATTCTATTTGAAAAGATAAATGGTTTGGATTGAAGGCAGCTCAAGAATGAGCAGCTGCAATTAACTAAGTAACAAACTAAGTAACAAAACTCGAACAATATCGTAACAATCTTTAAGAAACAATCTAAATGTGAAATTGATAATGAGAATGAGAAAGGTTAGGGGTTGATTTCATTCACTTGCAAATTCGATTACCTCATAGACAAGGTAATCTCAGAAACAATACTGAACTACTTATTTCAGTTACAATTCCTTTGTTGTTGGTTTATTTCCTTAATGTGATTGAACCCAATTCCTTGGTGAAACAATCCTCCCTATACCAATTACTTGTCCAATTCCTTGACACAACTAATTAATCTAGGTGATTTGGTTCTAGGAAATTAATCTAATACCACCTAAACGAAGTTATCTATTCCTAGATTAACTCAATTTAGGACAGAATTTACAAAGCACATTCGGATCTTACTATTCCTAGTATTGAAACGAATCTTTGAACCATTCAAATGGTAGTTAAGCATTTAAAGACATTAATAACAGTAAATTCCATTCAACAAAAGGAGTTGTACTAAAACAAGTTTATTCAATCTTGAAACCTCATTACAATTGAATTACATCAAACTCCTAACACTAAGAATTTAGCTACTCATACTTGAATTCAATAAAAGCAAATAGGTAAAGTTCAACATGAGATGAAAAGAAGAAGAAGAAGAAGAAACTCTATGACGATCCAGTCGCAATTGCTCCCCTTCCTCCTCTAGTTCTTCTGCTCCTTTTCTTCCCAAGTACGGCCTCCTCTGACACATGCATCAGATTTTCTTTTATACTTGTGCAGAATTAGGTCACTTAGTCAAAAATAGCTCAAACATGGCTCTGACACGGTCGTGTTCCTTTTCTGGGCATGGGCGTGTCACTTATGTTGCATTTCTTGGTCAATGAACACGGGCTCATACACGGTCGTGTTCTTCTCTGGTCCTGGCCGTGTTGCTTAGACATAGCCCGTGCTCTTCTCTGCTCTGGGCATGTCCTTTCTTTGTAGCCTCTGCCTATTCAACACGGCCTATCACACGGCCGTGTTCTTCTTTTGCCTTGACCGTGTTTGCCCTTTAGACTTAGTCTTTGCTCTCTTGGACATTCTGCTTGATCAACACGGTCTTTAACACTGCCGTGTCTGTTCTTGTCTGAGGCCGTGTTTGTCCATAAGCTTGAGCAGCAACCTCTGGATGTTAGACACGGGGTACACACGGCCGTGTTCCTGCCCATGTCTACCTAAGAACTTGGTGGAAGGTTGCTTTCCTTGCCATTTTCTCCATGGATTGCTTCCAGATTCTTCTCATTTCCTAATCACTCATCTTTGTACCTGTCAAGGCCAATTTATGGATTAAACACCATGTTTAGAGAGGATTTGCTCACAATGCAGGTAAGAATTCAGTATTAAAGCATGGATTTTATAGTCCTAAAAGACAAGTATCATTGAACCATGATTACAACATTGACTCTCTCTAGTTTGTGAGTTTAATTTGGTTTCCTTTTCTTCTTATTTTACTAAACTTATAACTTTCTCACTTCCTAGTTCATGATAAGCTTGCTACAGTCGATCCTTACAAAGCTAAGATACTCTTCATAGAACCAACTAAATTTTTCCTTAAAGGGGTTCCTCTGTGTATTTGGAGGATAATTGGTTATGCAGTCTTTCCACACATTAGTATCCTTCAAATCGCTCATTACCTCCCAAACACAGCTGTTGCACTTGAATCCAGCTCCAAGGCTAATCAACAAAACCCTATCACCCTTCTTAAGCCTCTTTTTAGCCTCCATGTAACCTAAAACATACCAATGGCCTCCAGCAGAAGTGTTACCCCAACGGTGAAGTGTCATTCTAGTTGGCTCAAGATCATATTCACTGAGCTCTAGCCCAAATCTCATCAATAATTGCCCTCCCTCCTGGGTGTAGACAAAAATGCTCTATTCCAGACTACAAATTCAAACTTTCTCCCAACACATTGACTGCTTGAGCTTTCTTCATTTTAATTTGGTAGAGATCTACCGTCAAAAACTTGACGAGTTCCCACAAGGGCAGAATTTTAGGCACCACCTCTCGGAAGTTTGCTGCCAATGCTTTAGCAACAGCCTTCACAAGACTCTTCTTGAGGTCAAGGCCTTGGTACCCTTGGTCATCTTCCACTTGCTTGCAGCATCCATATGCTTCATCATTTGTGCCGAGATGGGTTCGTGACAATAGCTCGAGTCTCAAGATGACATTGTGCTTTAGGGTTGAGTTGTTTGTGAAAAGCATAGAACAGCCTCCGGAGTGAGTGAGGCAGTTAGAGAGCATCATGGTCCTAGATTTCCCACAATATCAATTTGGAGCCAAAGATTCTGTGCTCACAACAATGGCAAGTGAGTTCTCATAGGTCTTGAATAGCTGCTGCACCAAATCAATAGCGATTGTGCTTGCACTGCAACCCATTCCTGCAAGGTTGAAAGCCTTGACGTCTTCCCTCATTTTGTACCTGTTTATGATACGTGAGGCTAGAGAAGGAGATGAAGCAAACATTGACACATTAACCACAAGGATGTCTATCTCAGAGGGAGAAAAGCCAGTCCTTTCAAAGAGTTTGTCAAGTGTGACAAACATGATCTCATCCAGTTCTTGTAATGCATCTTCAAGTGTGGGGTTTTCTTCCCCTCCCTCAATAATATTTTTGGGGCAGTAGGTGTTATCCCCAATCGTTGAGCTCACAATTATTTTAACAAGGAATTTGTATTCCTCCAAACCTAGGTTTTGGTTTTGTAGCATGATTCTTGCACAGGAATCTAGGTCAAGTTTCCTGCCTTCTGGGGGTTTATAGCACTCATAGGACAACAGAAAACAAGATTGATCTTTGCGTTGACGAAAATACTTAAAGAGGAAGAAAAGAGAATACAATAGAGGAAGGCATAAGAGTGAAATATCCATGGCTAAGAAAAAAGAAAAGCTTGGTGTTTGCTTCTAGTGGGAAAGTACCAAGCTATATATAAAGAACCTCATAATTAGTTTGATCAAGTCTGCAAGTTGTTTATACAAGTTGCAGGAACAGTGTTTGAACTAGACATTTGATATTGGGGGCTAAAGAATAACATATCTATATAATTTTAAAAGAAGAACCCCTATGTACCACATGCTGCCATGTGGCAATCCAGCCATTATAAGAATGCACCACATGCTGCCATGTGGCAATGTAGCCATTATTGTGAGTCATTAATATTCACATTCATTGCTCCTAAAATAATAACCGAAATCTATATCTATATAATATTTAAAAGGAATAGCCAAATGATCCACAGCTCGACATGTGGCACTCCAGCCATTAATACGAATCATGAATGAACACAATTAATGATGTAATGAAAAAATTATAAGAAATTCGAATTTCAAAAATAAATTGTAAAATCAAAAAATTAAAAATAAATAAAAAATATAATAATTTTCAATTGCACTCCATAATTTTAGCTCAACAATAAATGTTGATTTGTCAATATGATATTTCAAAATTAATCATGAATGAACACAATTAATGATGCAATAAAAATTGAAAATAATTATAAGAAATTCGAATTTCAGAAATAAATTATAAAATCCAAAAATTAAAAATAAACAAAAAATATAATAATTTTCTTTTGCACTCCATAATTTTAGCTCAACAATAAATGTTGATTTGTCAATATGATATTTCAAAATTAATCATGAATGAACACAATTAATGATGCAATGAAAATTGAAAATAATTATAAGAAATTCAAATTTCAGAAATAAATTATAAAATCCAAAAATTAAAAATAAATAAAAAATTAATAATTTTCAATTGCACTCCATAATTTTAGCTCAACAATAAATGTTGATTTGTCAATATGATATTTCAAAATTTAGGGTTTGGAGGTTGTGCCTCCATAAACCTCTATATATACTCCCCTGCATATGAGGCTCACCCCCATTGCATTACGAATATTCCAACTGTTTTCCTCCATTTGAATAATCTCCGAGGTTTGCTTTTTTAAATCGTTTAGTAGATTATGAATTCATTTTGCTTTGTATCCCTTATTTTGTAGATTTTCTCCATCTCCACAGTCAATAAGGTATGTTGTGCTGTTTTTGTTTTGTTTTCTCTATTACTTTTCATATCTTCCATCTCCAGGATTGTGTTGTTATTAGTTTTTAATCACTAATTCATCTACTGTTGTTTACTTCTTTTCATGGTATTTTTTTTGTTATCGTTCATCTATAATTCCTTTTAGTTCTCTTTTACCAGGATTCCAGGGATCATGCCAAACCTTAACTTGAAGCCCATGACCTATCCTCTGTGCCATACCTTTCTTGAGGAGTTCCTGCCAAAATTTTATAACCCTCATTGCCTCACGAATTTGTCAGTCATTTTTCTCCATTTGTAGAAGCTCCTAGGTTTGCTCTTTCAAATCATTTTTTTTGAAAGTTGTAGTTATCTTCTTCAATATCTATTATATTATGCAGCCATTTTGCTTTTTCTGTATTTTTTATTCGCTCCATCTCCTCCATCCCTAAAGGAAACAAGGTATGCTCTTTCTTTGTGTTGTCTTTGTTGTTGTATTTTTGTTTCATACTATCTATTTCATTTTAAGCTATCACTCAATCTCCTTATGCAACTATTTTTCTATTTCATTATTCTTTCTCTTTTTCATCTCCAAAGGCAACAAGGTATGCTCTTTTTCGATCTTAACTTTTAATATCTCTTAATTTCATTTGGATTTTATTTTCGATCTCTCTCTCTATGATTAATAGGAAATATAAAAATGGCTATGACAAGATCTTACTCGAAAAAGGTTTTATAATCGACATTTTATTATTCATTTTCTTCTCAATCTCCTCCATCTCCAAAGAGAACAAGGTTTTGCTCTTTCTCTATACATAATTTGTTTATATAATATTATTTTAATACACTTTAAAATTTTATATAAATTCATGATTGATACTTTTAAATATTACATCTTTAGTTCAAAATATGAAATCCATAATTGGTATATTAGATCACATATATTTATATAATTTATGCTTCTATAATCACATAAATTAAATCTCACAACCTATTGCTTGGGGCCCGCGCCCCGCGCATCGGCGCGGGAATAGTACTAGTTAGATAAAAAAATAAAACCTCAAAATCTATCTATCTATATTAATATTAAAAATAGAGTACACAATGTGGAGTTGGCAGATGTTGCTATCAAGGTGACGACAAGTGGCATGTTATGGGAATTTCTTCATTTCTAGAGTATTTAAAAAATAATTTATTATATCAACTATGTGTGTCTCAAAATTAAAAAATAAGAAAAAAAATTAAATACTAATGTCCTTAAATAACTTCCTTATTTATGTTTTCTGACAAAATATTATTTCAGAATAAATAAAAACCAAAAAACGTCAATTTCCAAAATGGGTGCATGTAATTGATTGCTTGATTTGCAATCAGGAATAGTAACTGAAATTATAAAGGTGAATTTGCAAATGGGGCAAATTACTATTTAATATTATGTTAATTTTGGCAAAAAAAGTCAATCAAGGTAATATTGTTCTATTTAATTTTGGCAATTACTCTCATAAATTGATGACACCGAATAAATTTTTAATTGTTATTTTGAAATCAAAATTAGGGTTACTTTGTGGAGATGGGCTTAGGTTTTGGGTAACTTTTCACTATAAAGTGTGTTCTTTCATAAAGAAAACATACATTGTAGTCAAAAACTGAAGCGTAGCCTGCAACAGTCATGAAAGGAGCTCTGCTCAGAGATTTCTCATTGTGTGTGTGCAATCTTCTTCTCTCTCGCTTCAACCATAACCCAAATCCTATTTCTCTTTTTGTCTCCCTCTCTGCTTCAAGTGGCTCCACACCCAGGTTCTATTCTTCCACAAACAATCTGCGGGATGAACCTCACTTCACCCAATCCCAGAAGAAAGAAGCCCCCGTTGATGCAGAGGACGTGAGTGATGAAGGTAAAAAAATTTCTTTTTTCTTTTACCCCGCTCAGAACTGAGATGATCTGTGTGAATTGTCTAAAGTTAAATTTATAACACATCAATTTTTCTTTGTTATAGTGTTTCCTTATCTGGGTGTGCTTCAAATGTTTGATATAATGCGTCTGTGGATATTTGTAATTTCATCTCTAACTTTTAGGTTGTTTGGGTCTGATTCTATGCTGTACAAATCTTTTTGTTTGGTTAAAGAACTAAAGAAGCATATAGCGAAGCTTATGGAAGGCGATGCTGATGCTCTACCTTCAATCTTTGAGGCAATACTGAAGAGAAAATTGTCAGGGAAGCATGAAGAAGAAGCCGATGATGAGTTGATCGGACAGAGTCAGAGTCAGCAGATGATAGTGAGAAGGAAGATTGAGGTGAAGGAATGAAATCGCAACTACCAGTGGCAGTGGAGACTGAGACACTAATTAACTTGATTGTATATAGTAAAAATTGCTTTTCATCCGCATTGTAGCTTAAGAATGAACACAAGGGTATGAATTTGCCAATTCAGTTATTTGAATGCATTCTTTTGTGGATATTACTAATACCCAAATAATTCCCTTGATATCAATGTATCATTTTTAAAGATGGGGATCACAAGTCCATATCTTATTACAAAGGCTTAAACCCCTTTTTGTCAAGTGATATAAGGCTATTTTCTCTATTAACCCAGTTGCAGCTCCAAATTGTTCATAGTAGATAAACTATCTCAACTCACAGTTTCATTAGTAATGCCCCACTTTCTTTTTTCTTAGAAGAAAAAAATTCTTTTGATGTGAAGTGACATTTGAATCTTATCTTTTTAACAGTAGAGGATTGTTACATGAACCAACAACTTATTCCACAGATTATATCAAATTTACATGGCACTCTGACAATGTACTTGCAAAATAATTGATGAAAATTTATTAAAAAAATATATAAATTATATTATATTATCTAATAATTTATATTTTATTAACATAAACCATTTGTACTTTATTCTCCAAATAGTAAGTTGCATTACAGAAGAGTCGAATTTGCTCTTTTTTGGTGGGTCTAAAGATAAAATGCTAATACATATTACAATAATTTGAAAGTGTTACTATTTTATAGTGAAAATTTTTAATTGCTATTTTTTTTTATATCTATATATAATCTATATATCTATCTATATCTATATCTATATCTATATCTATATCTATATCTATATAATATTAAAAATAGAGTACACAATGTGGACCTGACAAGTGTCCCTATTAAGGTGAAGACAAGTGGCATGCTGTGTGGATTTCTTTCATTCAAAGGTATTTAAAAAATTAACTAATATGAAGCATGTATGATTTATAAATAAAAAAATGAAAAAGAAATTAAAATTTGTGCCTTTAATTTACTTCCATATTAAGAATTTCTCACCATTTATTATTTGATGGACAAATTAAAATAAAAAACGTTAAGGAACAAAATAATGTTGCAATTAATTACTTGATTGGCAAAAACAAGGAGTCACCGAAATTCTGTGATAATCTCCTACAAATCAGCAAAATATTCTGACTACTTAAGGACTAATCTGACCTTCTCTGTTTGTGTAAAGGATTGTCAATTAGAAATTGAAATCCGTGTCTTTAAAATTACTTCCTTATTTAGAATTCTCATCATCCATCCATTTAAAATTACTTTTGTCCCTAATTCTCACCATCTCATCCGTGTGTTTAAAAAAAATGTTGAATAAAATTATATGAATTGCCAATTGCAAATCATTGAATTTTGGTTTGGGAAAATTGACAAATACTCTGCTTAATTTTTGTCAATTAATAATTATTTAATTTCTAATTTGAATTCAAAATTAGGGTTACACTTCATTGGCTTTATATCCCTATATAAATAGCACCCTCTTGTGAGTTGTTTCACCATAGTCTGACTGATTACTGCAAAGATATACGGCAGCTTCAAGTCACACCCAGGTTTGTACTATCCAACTTTTTTTTTATTTTATTTGCTAATTCTTCCTCTCCCTCTTCATATGCTGCAATGTAATTTTTGTTTTGTTTTATAATCCTTTACACTTGCTTAATCTCCATAATAGAATAGTTGTGTATCACATTCATAAATATTAACCTTCTAATCCATTTAAAATTGCTTAGCAATGAACAAATTAGCCAAATCAATATTGGATTTGCAGCGAGTATGAATTCCTCAGATCAGACTAAGAAGAATGTTGGCAAAGGTAAATAGAACAAAAATTATAGATCATTGTCATATATGAATAACTTTTAAATTGCTTTGAAACTCAGCTATTGTTTACGTATTATTTTATTACATCTCATTTTTTAAACATGAGCAATATGTAGGGGCTAGAGAAGTGAGAGCATTAAGGATCTCAATTAGCAGAACTGAACGTGAAAGAGATCGAGTCATTGTCCAAGGTCTATCACATTTGAAAATTGTGTGTTTCACAACTTAATTTTATTTGCATTGTTATTTTTAAAATTTTCATAAATTTTACTAATGCAGGAAACACACCACTAAGTTTGTCGAGTGATCGTAACACACCAACAGAAAGCACAAGAATAAATAAACATAGGAGGAACATGAGTAAGGGAAGTGGGATTTTACAATCACTACAACCAAATAGATTTGATTTTGATGACACTCAAGAAGTTGGTGAGAAAACACATAACCTACATGAGATGTCATAAATAGAGCATAATATAGGTATCTGTTATTTGAAGGTTGATTAAATAATTCTATTTATATTACACGTGTTTAACATACAAACTATGTAGCCGCCAAAGAAGTAAGAGCATTAAGGCTATCCATTACCAGGCAAAAGCGTCAAAGATGTCAACATAATAATAAGGGTTTGCCACCTCTACACAATTTGTGTAATTTAAAAAATTGGGTCATGCAATATTTGTCATTATTTCATTAATCTTAATGTTACAGAGAATAGTCCTACTTGGGGTCAAACTACTCTTGAGTCTTCAAAAATAATTCACAATCATCAGAACACACAATCTTCGAGTTTATCAAGGCTTTCAGTAAGCATTAATCTTGGTTCGTCTAGCAATCATACCATTGGAACATGCAGCACAAGATTAAACAATCGTGGAAGGGACTCAACTATAGGAAGTAGGATTCTACAATCGCTACAGCTAAATAGACTTGATTTTGATGAGTCCCATGGTGTTGAAGAGGAAACAATCAACCATGATGAGATACAATCAACAGAACCTAATGCAGGTATATATTATATTTAGTATTTAATTTATTCATCATTTCCTTATCTTCTTCATATTAAAATATATAATTTATATCCAAGAAAAATAATAAATTATTCACCATTAAATAAAATACTTGTCATGTGTGCAATTGAATACGACATTGACCATGAGTGTGATTTAAATATTCCTGCAACTGTTGAAGATATCTATAAATATATTGTGACATTGAAGTTTTAATTAAATCTATGTATATATGTTGGCTAACATATTAGACACTCCAGTTAATACAGATGAACATGTTGAGGACATCATGACGAATGAAGACAACGATGTCAATAATCCTATAAATGATGGATCACATGGAGGTAATTAAAAAATAAGAGTTTTTTGTTATCAATATTTAAAGATAGGAACAATGACATTCCAAACTATTCTAATCAAGATGACTCTTTTTGAATCATTGTGCAGGGTACTATGATATTGGGGATCATGTTTGGTCGTGTGAGTGTTGTGGAGGTATAATGAGAGACTCATAAAATCTAGAAACAGCAAAAAGCCAAAGTTTGGACTTTGCTGTATTCAAGGCAAGATTCAAATTTCATTGTTAGAAGATCCACCCAATACTCTTTTTGAATTGTTGCACGGCATAGATGCGAGAAGCAACAATTTTAAAAGGAACATCAGAGCATATAACATGATGTTTTCTTTTACTTCTCTGGGTGGACGGATTGACAACCAATTTAATATGCAGCGAGGAATACAGATGTTTCGGATGGGTGGTCAGAACTATCACTCGATAGGGAGCTCGGTACCAAACGAAGGATCCGAACCTAAATTTGCACAGTTGTATATTTATGACACAGATAATGAGGTCCCGAATCGTATACGAGCATACAAGTGGGAACAACTTAATTTCATTATTTAGGGGACAAAAACCCTATCTATTACATTAATACAACCTATACATATTTGTAATTAATAACGTACACTTATTTTGCAGTAATTCAGAGGAATCCTCAAGAAAAATAGATCCATCTATTGTGGAAGATCTGAGGAAGATGCTAGATGAACACAACGTCCTTGCAAGATCTTTCAGGAATGCAAGAGACCGACTACGTTGTAACCCATTTGCCAACATAAGAATGAGACTAATCGCAAAACGAGGCTCAGATGGTTGGACACACAACAAACCTACTTCCGATGAAATTGCTGTGTTGATAGTTGGAGACGTAGAAAGTCTTGAGGCTGGTAGAGATATTGTAATCGAATCGTTGACAGGAGAGCTCCAATGGATAAACGAATTGCATCCTGCTTACCTTGCGTTGCAATATCCACTTTTGTTTCCTTATGCAGAGGATGGGTACAGGGCAGACATTCCATTAAGAGAAACAAATAGAACCATTACCAGTAAGAGGATAAATGTGTCCATCAGAGAGTTCTTCGTATTTAGGGTATTTGATAGAACCGGTGAGGCTGGGACGTTATTATTATCAAGGAAATTATTTCAGCAATTTTTGGTTGACGCCTACACTATGATAGAATCGTCGAGACTAAAATACATCAAGTTCAATCAAACGGCCCTAAGAGCAGAAATGTACAAAGGACTCATAGAGGTTTTGCTTACAAGGGACATTGTCTCATCATCTGTAGGGAAATGTATAGTCCTGCCGTCATCATTTACAGGTGGTGCAAGGTATCTTTTCCAGAATTACCAGGATTCCATGTCAATATGCTTATGGGCTGGGTATCCAGACTTATTTATCACTTTTACATGCAATCCCAGTTGGCCGGAAATACAAAGGTATGTTCATAATAGACAATTGAGTACGGAGGACAGACCATACATTTTATCCAGAGTTTTCAAGATGAAGTTAGATGAACTCATCAAGGACTTAAAAAATCGACAGTTATTTGGCCAGGTGAAGGCATGTATGAAACTCGACAATAATTTGTGTACACTTACTAATTATTATTTATATAATTGGTCTAGATATGTATCATTATGACGATATATTACTCTGTGCAGTGATATACACAATTGAGTTTCAAAAACGTGGATTACCTCATGCTCACATATTGTTATTTCTACATCTTGGCCATAAACATCCTACTCCAGATGACATCGATAAAATAATATCTGTTGAAATTCCTAACAAGGAGTTGCACCCCGTCTTATATAAGATTGTTGGCGATTGCATGATTCATGGCCCATGTGGTGCGGCGAATAAAAATTCACCGTGTATGCAGAATAATGTATGCACTAGACATTTTCCTAAGAGGTATGTAAATAGGACAACAATCGAAGATGACAGATACCCTTGCTATAGAAGAAGAGATGATGACAGGACCATCGATAAGAAAGGTGTGCTTCTTGATAATAGGTAAGAATAATTTTATTGGTCATCTTCCTCGCTTCTATTATAGCTTAATTATTTTTATATTAAATATATGTACATATAAACCATTCATACTCATAATTATTAGGTACGTTGTTCCGTACAACCCGTCTCTCTTATTGAAGTACAACGCACACATCAATGTCGAGTGGTGTAATCAATCAAGAGCCATCAAATATATATTCAAATATATAAACAAGTGATATGATCGCATTACATCAGCTTTCTATCAATCACCTGATGAAAATCAAAAAAAGGAAAAAGTGGATGAAATTAAGATGTACTATGATTGCAGGTTTATTTCTACTTGCGAGGCAGCATGGAGAATACTTGCATTTGATATGCAACACAAGGACCCACCTGTAGAAAGATTGTCCATTCATCTTCAAGATGAACAGATAGTGGTTTTCAAAGACAATGATAACCTGAATGATGTCTTGAATAGACGTGGTGTCAAGATGACTAAATTCATGGCATGGTTTGAGGCGAATAAGAAATACCCAAATGCGAGGTGATTAACTTATGCAGAGTTCCCCAATTATTTCGTATGGAAGCAGGTAGACAAGGAGTGGGTCCCGAGGCAAAAAGGATTTACCGTTGGGAGGCTTTTTTATGTTCCCCCTGGATGTGGTAAGTTGTATTACATGAGACTTCTGTTAAACTTTCAGAGAGGTTGTACATGTTATGAAGATATAAGGACGGTAAATGGTGTTTTGTATAATACATTCCAATCTGCATGTTATGCACTCGGTCTACTAGACAATGATAGAGAATTTATTGAAGGTATAAGAGAAGCCAGTGCATGGGGATCTGGTAAGTACCTGAGAAACCTGTTTGTTACATTATTGCTATCAAATAGTATATCAAGTCCAGAGGTAGTATGGGAAAGTACATGGGAGATGATGGCTGATGATATCCTTCACAAGCAACAGAGGTTGTTTAATAATCCAGGTACAAAATAGCACAATAACCGAAATATGTTGTAATATTTATGTTGATGCATTCTAATTTTTCTTATATTTTTTAGGTCTAAGGATGAGTGACGATGATCTTAGAGATCATACGTTAGACGAGATTGAGAAGCTGCTACAGAACTATAGCAAAAGCCTCAGTGACTTCCCAAACATGCCATTGGCAATAGGTTTGAATACTCATATATGACAGAACAAGCTCCTTCACGATGAGCTAGATTATGATAGAGAAAAATTAGCACAAGAACATACACACCTATTTCCAAGTCTTACTGAAGAGCAGAAGGGAGTGTACCAAGGGATCATGACAGCTGTTTCAAAGGAGAATGGTGGCTTCTTCTTCATTTATGGTTATGGAGGAACCGAGAAAACTTTTCTATACAACACAATAGTTGCTGCGTTGCGTTCTAAGGGAGAGATAGTACTTACTATGGCATCGAGTAGTATTGCTTCTCTTCTCCTTCCAGGCGGCAGAACAACACATTCTAGATTCCGCATTCCACTAAATGTTAATGAAGACACTATTTGCAACATCAAACCGGGAAGTGATCTGGCAGAACTTTTGGATGCTACAAAATTAATTATATGGGATGAGGCACCCATGATGCATAAGTATTTTTTTGAAGACTGGATAGAACTCTCAAGGATATTCTCAAGTCATCTAGCTTAACCAAACAAGATATGCCATTTGCAGGGAAAGTCATGGTGCTTGGTGGAGACTTTAGGCAAATACTACAGGTAGTACTAAAAGGAACAAGGCAAGAAATTGTTGCTGCCACTATCAACTCTTCGTATCTCTGGAAATATTGTCAAGTAATTTTCTCTAATTCATTGAGATAACATCAACTATATTCAAATTTAGTGAATCTATACTAATGTTCTGTTTACAATGACTCTTATAGGTACTTACTCTTACAAAAAACATGAGGCTAACAACAGGATCTTCACCTACAAACCCAAAGGAAATGGCTGAGTTCTCATCGTGGCTGCTGAATATTGGTGATGGTGATGCAGGCGTTCTAAATGATGGTGAAACAGACATTGATTTACCTGAGGATCTCTGTGTGCAATCCTCTCATGAACCACTGATTGATATTGTCAACTCTACCTATCCTGAGTTTTTGACAAAGATGCACGATCCGAATTACTGCCAGGAAAGAGCTATTCTTGCACCTACCATAGAAGTTGTAAAACAGATCAACGATTACATGATTTCTTTAATGCCTGGTGATGAGAAAGTTTTTCTGAGTGCAGATAGTACATGCAAATCATTTGGGAACGGAATGGATGACATCCACACACCCGAATTCTTGAATAATATCACACTGTCTGGCCTACCAAATCACAGGCTATCATTGAAGGTTGGTGTGCCAATTATGTTATTAAGGAACATTGATCTGCGTAATGGACTATGCAATGGTACGAGACTAATCATCACACATCTTGGAAATTATGTGATTGAAGCAAAAATTATTTCAAGCAGTAACTCAGGGGAGAAGGTATTCATCCCAAGAATGAATCTGACATCATCTGACCGAAGAATGCCTTTTCAACTAAAACGGAGACAATTCCCCGTACAAGTCTGCTTTGCTACGACAATAAATAAGAGTCAAGGATAGTCACTCTCTCACGTAGGGCTGTATCTCCCAAGAACAATTTTTAGTCATGGACAGCTCTATGTAGCTTTCTCCAGAGTTAGAAGCCGGAGTGGTCTGAAGGTGTTATCGATAGATTCAGATGGGACAATATTAACGAGAACAAAGAATGTGGTCTACAAAGAGGTGTTCCATAAGATCAACCGAAGAGGTATGTTATGAATCTAAGACATTGTAAATTCCAAAGATATGTATATATCGTGCGGTTGTATTTAGTTATTTCCTTACTGGTCCTTTAACCTATTTTCAGGTACACAAGGAGGTGGTGATCCCTTAGTAGATAATCATGTACGTAGCAATTCAAATCAAGTACCATAGACTATTTCACCGATGTGATATCACATTTTCAAATTACTAGAATATAAAAAATCCTATAAGTAAGAATTGATCAGAAACTTTATTTTGTGTCGCCTCCGTCCCGCTCGGCCGCGCATCGCGCGGGGCAATTTACTAGTAATATTAAAAATAGAGTACACAATGTGGAGCTGACAAGTGTCATTATCAAAGTGATGACAAGTGGTATGCTGTGAGAATTTCCTCCTATCAATAGTGTTTAAAAAATAATTTATAATGTCAATTATGTGTGTCTGAAAAATTAAAAATAAGAAAAAAATTGATTATTAATGTCTTTAAATAACTTTCTTATTTATATTTACTCCCGTATTATTATTTGAAAATAAATTAAAACAAAAGGAATGTCAACTTCCAAAATGGGTGCACAACATTGATTGCTTGATTTGCAATCAGAATTATTATTATTTGAAAATAAATTAAAACAAAAAAAACGTAGACTTACAGAATGGGTGCATAACATTGATTGCTTGATTTGCAATCAGAATTCTTAACCAAAATCATCATGGTAAATTTGGCAAATTTGCCAAAATTGTGGGATTAATGCTGCCACCCTTCACAAAAACAGCCAATCAAGGAAAAAAAATTCAATTTAATTATGCCAAATTCTCTTATAAATTGATGACACAGAATCATTACTTAATTGCTATTCTGAAATCAAAATTAGGGTTACCTTTCATTTGCCCCATATCCCTATATATATAGCACCCTAATGTGACACTCTCACGCCACCCTAGGCTTTAGTAAGCTGCTTACTGCCAATTCGTTCTACACATTATTGAGGTATGTTTCTTTTTATTTTTTTGAAATTCTTTGTTGGTTGCAAGCTTATTGGAGATTGGTAACATTTGATTTATATATTTATATATGTTTGGTCAATTCTTACCTGCTTACTGGTGAGTCCTTCTACACAGTATTGAGGTATGTTTCTTTTTCTTTTTCTGAAATTCTTGGTTGGATGCAAGCTTATTGGAGATTGGTAACATTTGCTTTATATATTATATATGTTTGGCCAATTCCTGCTTGCTTACTGCCAATTCATTCTACACAGTATTGAGGTATGTTTCTTTTTCTTTTTCTTTTTTTATTCTGAAATTCTGGGTTGGTTGCAAGTTAATCTACGTTTGGTAATCTTTGCTTTATATATTATATATGTATGGCCAATTCATACCTGCTTACTGCCAATTCGTTCTACACAGTATTGAGGTATGTATTTTTTTTTCTGAAATTCTTGGTTGGTTGCAAGCTTACAAATTAATTCTGCCATTTGATGATAACTTTTTGGTAGAAACACAGACATATTACTAGAGATTGAGGCATACATAGCCCTATCATATAAGCATATAACGCTACTAATAATTTCATGTTCTTTTTATTTGGATGTATATATCTTCATATTACTCGATTATTTTTAAATGAATAAAATGTTTATCATTAAGAAATTTACTCTTGATAAAAGTAGAGAATGGAGAGTACTTATTCTATAAGTCCTAAATTGTCTAACTTTTTACCTTATGTCTCTCTATTCCATGTTGTGCACCGCCACCACCTCCAACACATCGACACTAGGGTTTTGTCTTCATCTTGCTTAAAAAATTGAAAAGACATACATTGAAATGGATTGGAAAAAAAAAATTGACAATCATGGCAACTGAAGAAGCTGCTAGAGCAATCCCAGTTGACTAAGGAATAATTCTGCAGTTTCTCTCCATTGTTTTTTATATGCTCATGTTTTAGGAAGCTGCTACTTCTGTTGTACCAATTGGTAATGCAATATATATGGTCAAGAAAAAATTTGGTGTAGTTCATATCGAAAGATTCTTAATTGTAATGATGTAAGATTCTTGAGAAATTCGAAACAAGTATTGCATTTGTGGGTCAGGATGTTGCATTGGTGATGTATCATCAAAGGGTATGTCTTCAGAGGAGAGGGAGAATTTCATAGCAATGTTAAGCAGAAGATAGGAGTAATACATTTTGCGCTTCTTTGGGGTTCCTTCTAAAGATTTGGACATAATTGAACAATAATAAAATAATAATACAATTTCAAAATCATCTTCTGCCAGCCCATATCCAGTATAGAACGGTAATTACCAACAGAAAAATCTAAGGCTATAAGGAATATGCAGCTAAGAAATGTATGTATACATGACAGCAAAGGAAAGCCTTCCCTGCCTCCATAACGAGAAGGAACATATATCAATTATATATTAGGAATTTAGCATATATGAGTTCCTTTATTTATAAAAGAAAAAACTTTATTAGAGCATATACATGCTCTTAATTTACAGGTAAGCTATTCTACTAAGTATATATAGCGAGAGCTAACCAATGCAAGAAAACTTAAAACCCTCATCATGAACATATATTTTGGGGTGAATTATTTAAAGCTATTCTTCCTTTCTAGAGTATTTAAAAAATCATCTATAATATGAATTATTTGTGATTTATAAATAAAAACACTAAAAAAAGAATTAAAATTCATGGCATTAAATGACTTCCATATTTAGACTTTTTAGCATTTAGTATTTGCTGAATAATTAAAAAAATAAAATGTAAAAGACCAAAATAAATCTAATATTAATGTCTTGATTGGTAAGACCAATCAGAAATCAAAAAAATTAATTGAGAGAAGCAAATTAACAAAATTTTAGTGGTTCTTGAAGAGCAATTTGAATATTTTTAATTTTATTATTTAATTTCGGTTGGAATAAATTGTCATTTATTCTCTTTAATTTTAGTCACACAATAATTGTTTAATTTCAAATTTGAATCCTAAAATTAGGGTTACACTTTTTTGCCTACATAGTTCTCTATATATATTAAACCCTATGTGAGCTTATTCACCATTGATAGGCTGATTGTTGCAAAGAATTTATGCATCTCTAGCCACAGCCAGATTTGTTCTTCCAAACCATTTTATTTTACTTATTGTTGCTCTATTTTTCCATATAAATTCTATTCCAATATAATTCCTAATCTCCATATGCAGCACTATTTCTATTTTATTTTTTCTAATTTTTTTCACATCTTCAATCTCTAGCGCTATTACTCTTTCAAAGCTGCCAAAGAAGCTTTCATTCACGTAATATTCTTTCGCTGTTTAATTACATTTTTATTTTAATTTGATTGTGTAATAGGGAAACCAATGGCTCCAAATCCATTTTTATTTTAATTACATATATATTTTGACATATAATGCCCAAACTAAGCAAGGTACAATTGGATTCTTTTTTGTGTCAAAATATTTTATTGTTGTGATAATTCATTTAAAATTCAAAACCTTTTTGGTTTTTCTTAGGGAAACTGACGTTTTGATAGTCATCCAAAGCAAGATTTTGCATTTTGATATATGTTATATAATATAAATATTTATAGATGCAATTGATATATGTTTTCCATTAGCAAAGTAGTAATATATTTTCTTTTCCCCTCATATGCCTTTAGGCTATTAAATTAGAGGCTAAAAAAGCGTCATTAGAAGGCTGAAAACTAAAGTGTAAATCCATACATGGTAGTTATTTGCATGCAATTGGCAATATAATTTTTTTGGGGGAATTTCATTTTGATTTTGTTTCATTTTTACTAAAGCCTTTTGGGATTTTTTTTTTTCTTCCGTTATCTTTTTGAAAAACAGTGATTGTGTATAAACCCTTTCAATTTGAAGAATATTGGCAGATATAATACTATAAACTTGCAAGTATCAAGTGTCACTATGCAAGATATTTGAAGAGTGATATGCTCATTAGAAATTTGAGTCTTCTAATAGTAATAGTCAAATGGTAGTTTGAAAGAGACATAAGTGTTTTATATGTTTATCTAGGCAATCAATATAGGAAACTCTTTCATGTAGATAAAGAAATTCAGAATTCTCTTTCCCATTTTTTATATAAAAATGATATAATATATGATACTCTTGCGAGTTTTGAAAGAAAAATAAATGTCCTACCATTTTACCCGGGGTTATCCCTATTTTAACTTTACTTTAAATCTATACAAAATAGTAATAATAATTATATGACAATGGTACTTAATTAGGTTAAAATTTCTCTATCGTATTTAAATATAAATGGGTTGGAATGAGTAGGGGTTGAGTATGATAATTGAGACAGAAAGGAAAAGGGAATGAAAATCAAAATTATAACTAGGTCTAGATATAGTTTTTGGGGAAAAAAATTAAAGAACCTATAACTCTAGGAAAAAGATTGGGGTTAGACCATGGGTACAAGTTTCTTAAAGTTTTAATAGGACTATAATTTGGGTAACTAATAAACCAATCCCAATAGGTGATTAAATAGGATTTCCTATGGCACTTGGAAGAAGGGTGAGATTACACCATGTGAATAAGTTTCCAAAAATTCTAATAGGATTATAATTTGGATAACCACTAAAGCAATCTCAATGGATAATCCAATAGGATTTCCTATTTTGTGTCGCCCCCGCCGTAGTGTCCAGCCGCGCATTGCGCGGGGCCCAGTACTAGTATATCTATATAATTTTAAAAGAAGAACCCCAATGCACCACATGCTGGCACGTGGCAATTCAACATTTATTACGAATTATGAAAAATCACAATTAATAATGAAATGAAAATTATAAATCAATTTTTGAAATTCGAATTTCACAATGAAATTATTAAATCCGAAAATTACATAATAATTAATTCAAAATATAATAATTGTCAATTCCACTCCTTAATTTTAGCAAAAGCAATAAATGTTGATTTGTCAATAATATTTCAAATTTTAGGGTTTGGAGGTTGTGCCTCCATAAACCTCTATATATATTTGACTGCATATGAGGCTGACCTCCATTGCATTATGAATATGTCAACTGTTTTCCTCTATTTGAATAAGCTCTTAGGTTTGCTCTTTCAAATCGTTTAGTAGCTTATGAATCTATTTTGCTTTGTATTTCTTATTTTGTAGATTTTCTCCATTTCCACATGCAATAAGGTATGCTCTTTTCCTTTGATTTGTAAGTTGTTGTGTTTATTTTTTTTAAGTATATTGATATGTAGTTTGAGTTTCTATTCTATTTTAAGCAAACATTCAATCTTTCTCTGTGTTTCTATGCTCTTTCTCTCTATTTATGTATGCAAACCAACTCCTGGAGAAAGAGCACTCTTGTTGTCATGCGTTACTTAGAGATGACAAGGTATTTGTAACATTCATCTTACTTATGATGCTTAAAATTTGTTAAAACCTAGAATCATGGACTGATCTTATTTATGTTTTAATGTTTAGGTTGATGATTTGTCAAGGATGTTCAGGCTCTTTTCTAAAATACCTCGATCCTTAGATCCTGTTTCCGGTATATTTAAGCAGGTTGGTGGTATTCAACATACTATGTGTTTCCTCCCCTTTATATGTCGGTAAAAAATGGTATCTTTCTCTTTCTTTGGTTTTTGCTGGGTTACTTATAAGATGCTATCCATTCTTCCTTGATGCAGCATGCTACTACTGAAGGTATGGCATTGGTGAAGCTGGCTGAAGATGCAGCAAGTAGCAAAAAGGGGACTTCCTAAATTATTTTCTCTATAGTTTGCTAATTTTTTCCCGTTTTACACCATCTCTTCTATTGTTAAAACCTGGAGATGATGGAGTGATCTTATTTATGTTTTAATGTTTAGGTTGATGATTTGTCAAGGTTTGCTGTTGTTTATTGCAAGATCAATGGTATTAGAAGAATGAATCATTGGTATCAATGGTATTACAAGAGTGAATTTCTTTTATAGCTACCAATTTTACTTTTAAAACCATCTATTATATTTGTTCACTTTTACTATGAATATATATAATATAAAACTTTGTACTCCTATATTTGTATTCTTTAATTTACCATCTATTATATTTGTTTAGAAGTAGCCCTCAAGTACAAAATGGTTGGAGACTAAATAAGGTACACATAAACGTGCTCACAATAAAATATATTTTGAAATTTTTTTTATAAAGAATATGAGAAAGTGCACAAGGTTAGATTGTATTTTATATAAGGCACAATCTCTTGATATAATTTTGACCTGGAAGACTTCATTACGCACCTAAAGAATACCATTTTATTTTATGATGCTTTCTCCTCAAGTTAAAGAGAAATCATAATTTGCGTGCTAAGTCAAAGCAAATTGATAAAAATGAGAAACAGTATCAAGAGATTTTTTTTATAAAAGTTTAGCAGTTTGAATGAACACGCATTTTTCTTCATTGTGCACCGCAATAAAGGACGTTTTGGTTAAATATAAAATATCTCCTATCAAGCAATCAATTAAATATAAAATATTTTGTTCTAGCACGTTTTTGTTTTAATTTAGTTATCAAATAATAATGGTGACAAATTCTAACTATAGGAGTAAATTGTTTGGACAAATTGATATTTCCTTTTCAAGTTTTGATAGAATTATAGGTTATAGGAATTGTTCTTCCAAGTGGTCTTTCAAAAAACAAATATCTTGATCATGGGCAACCTTTTAAGTAAGGAAACTTTTGGAAATTTCATTCGCATTTGATAACTTCAAAATATTCACTTAATTCATTTGCATTTGATAATTTCATCTATCACACAAAAAGATTCTATATACGTGTAATTCATTTGCATTTGATATCTTTATTTCATTTGCATTTGATATCTTGATTTATTTTGCTTTGTTATCAAAACCTGACTTGTGCAAACAATATCTCCTATCAAGCAATCAATTAAATATATTATATTTTGTTCTAGGACGTTTTTTGTTTTAATTTATTTATCAAATAATAATGGTGACAAATTCTAAGTATAGAAGTAAATTAAAGACACAAATTGATATTTCCTTTTCAAGTTTTGATAGAATTAGAGGTTATAAGAATTGTTCTTCCAATTTAGGCTGAATTACAGAAATTGTAGGAATCAAAATGAAGCATCATAATAATAAAAAAAAAGACACAACATTGGCCTTTAATTATGATCTGAATTTATTTTGATTATATCCTTAACTTTAGTATTTGGTCAATTAATCAATTTTTATTTAGGAGTACGTGTGTTTCAATTCCACGTGTGAATTTAAAATTAACCAAAATTCATAGGATGTCTTTTCCACTTAATCTTTTTTTCTACATTTTTTTTTTGATTAATAATCAGTTCTATATTTAATGTTTTCAAAATTGATCATGTCATGGTAACTTGCAGCAAAGGCCAACGTTTACCATTAAAATATGGGTTGAATTTTTTCTATTTGATAGTAATATATTTCCCTTATCAAATATGAATTTCACTAATATTGAGAAACAATATGCATTTAATTTTTAAAGCCCATATAATAATTTGTTCATTTAATCAAGGCTAAATCAGAAAAATAGTGTATATCAAGATAAATTTTTGTGATAAAATAAAAGGACCAACGTTGTCTTTAATTGTGTTGTGCATTAATTTTGATAATCTCCTTAATTGAAACCGAAATTCAAGAATCAATTTGAACTTTGGTTGTTCAAATTCATGAATATTTGAATAATTTTTCTTATTATTACTAACAATAGTAATTTCTCTTAATAAAGAAGAAACTCTTTAATATTAGGAAACAAGAAAAATTAATATTCTTAAAATTGATATATATATATATATATATATATATATATATATATCTTTAAAAGCATAAACGTATATGAACTAAATGCAAATATGATCATATAAGAGATTCCCTTCACTTTTTGATTTACTATCAGCCTTAATTGTTAAGTTGAAATAGAGGAATACAGAAAGAAGAAAATGGTGATGTCATCACTACAGTATAATTCTAATGGCTTAGGAGTAAAATTAGCCTAAGATGGTGGCTACATCTCTTGGATTCCTGTGTAAGGTGGCTGGAGAGTAATAAAATTTTACTCTCATCTTAACAGCAATGGAAGTCATTAAACTGTGGTCAAAGGGATAAAGTAAAAAATAATATATTTTATCACTGGTTTGCATTCCTTATGTGCATAAGAAGCTATAATCTTAAATGAAAAGAAAGTAGGCAGCATTAGTAATATGTCAAGCGATTATATATTTACATTTGCTTT
>QAOA01007611.1:359580-379986 GCA_003255065.1 Cercis canadensis | reverse complement strand
ATGGACTAACTACCAACAAACATCCTACCTCTGGATTTGAGTCATTTACTTTCTCAATTGCATCCTCAACATTACCACTTTGTACTACCCATGCAATTAGTGAACATTGTAGCAAGATCATAGATGAATTATGATAAAGTCCCCTTGCAATAGCTATTCTGTTTTGAGTAGAAAAGGAAGTAGTAGATTGATGATGAAGTCTTTTTGATATATATCGAATACATCAAATCAATCATTACACTAATCAAACATTCCAAAAACTGCCTAAAATAGAAACAAAATTTAGCTGTTCATTTTTATGGCTAAGCTATGTAGGAGAACGGAATGAGATTTAAATTTGATAGTTTACCTTTGCCTCTGACCTTCGCTTAAAGTTAAGCCCCTTGGTCCATTATTTGTTTTGTATCCTTCTGGAAGTTTTTTAATAAATTTGTCTGCATTAGCAATTTTGTTCAACATTCTTAACCCTTTCCATGTCAATTTTTGTTGACCCTATAACCAATGCTTTGACCAACTGTTCCTGAAAAAAGGATTTCAA
This sequence comes from Cercis canadensis, assembly GCA_003255065.1. Classification (NCBI taxonomy): domain Eukaryota; kingdom Viridiplantae; phylum Streptophyta; class Magnoliopsida; order Fabales; family Fabaceae; genus Cercis; species Cercis canadensis. The sequence continues at coordinate 379,448 of QAOA01007611.1, read as the reverse complement.
GTACACATAGGAATTATTGAGATTGCCATTTCGAAGAAGCCAAATAAATACTGCTGGTCAAACCAAAACATATAGTTGCATTTAACCAAAACAAATGCAATATTTGGCTTAGAGAATATGATGTTTCAATTATAAGGAGGTGAAAGCAATTGCAATTTAAGAAGACTTCAATCTTTGCATTGCATTAAATATATGTGGTGAGTATTTTGAAGTTGTACTTCGAACTATGGGAACAGCTAGAAACTCATAGGCATCTGCCTGCTCTTTCTATCAAAGTTGAACATGAAATCTTCTTCCCTCTTGTCCTAATCAAAATAGTTCAATTTTTTAAGACAATCCATCTTAATGCCCATCAACTCTGACTTACTTGAATAAACAATTTCACAGCTATAAAGTAAATAAAGAAAATTATATAGATGCTTTGTCTGAGATGAAACCTTAAAAATGAAAGTTTCCATGTCTATGCATCGTATGTAGACATAATCACTGTCATTTCTTTTCTCTTTTGAACTCAGAGACCTGAAGCGTGATCAAATAGTAATATTTTGTTTGATTCATATTGTCAGTGAAAAATATCACAATGAAAAAAGGGAATAGAGAATTAAAAGCTAGCTATAAGTTGACAAAGATCTTTGTTTTGTTTTCTTGATAGCCCTGAATCTCTGGTTACTCATAAAGCTAAGGGAAAATTAAAGGAAGACAAATCAAGAAAAGAAAATCCAAATATATTATGTTTTTAGACTAAAAGAATAAAGAAATTAAGAAAGAAAAAAAAACTTCACTGCATAAAGTGATAATTTGGATCACCCTATAAGCAAAAACAGTCTTCAAACTATTAAGCAAACAGTCTTCAAGCAATAATTTGCATTAGTCTGGGTAGAAGGAAGTGCACAACATGAAATGGAAGGATGCTAACATGATATTATGCTGTATTTTTACACAGTATGAATCAAACAAAATCAAGATTCTAAGCAATTTACACAATACCTTGATCCTCCCAATTTAAAATCAGAATTCAAACATGGCAAAAAAATTCAACAACAGTAGAACGGTTAATGTATTTTTCTTACCAATAGCACTTGTGCCCTGCTAGGATGATGAGATAGGAGAAAATTTCTCTATTATAGGCTTGGATGTGCAAGAAGCTTATTACAATTCATATTTTCTTAAAGAAGCTCATATCTTTAAACTTACCTTACTATTAACATGAAGTTTTCTGAGAAAGATAAACCGACCTATGTTAATAAATTAAGATGTATACAAAAGTTAAGGAATTCCATCAAGCATGAATGGAGAAAACACAAGACAAATAGATAGAGAGAGAGAGAGAGAGAGAGATTACCGTTTTATTTTTCTTCACAAAACTTTCTGTGGAGGAAAACACAAAAAACACATCTTTTAATGACACAAATGCTCAGATGTAAGAGACAAAATGAAATCCATAGAAAGCTAGCATATGAATAAAGCCAAGAACAAACAAAAAGAAAGCAATAGATCAACATTTAATAGAGTGAAGGAGAGAAACCTTATATACGGAAGATGAAGATGAGCCTTCCCAATAACTTTTGCAAGGGAAATTCTTATTGGAGCCCATTTTGAAGAGGATCCTACACCAATGGTCATGCTAAAGAGAGTGAAGGAGATGAGTTTTCTCTTGTTTACACAGGAATGGGGACCAAGAAACCCTTTTTTTTTCTTAATTCCATCTGCTGCACAGCCCTCAATTTCAATTTAAAAAATGTAATTTAAATGCTGATTAGAGAACTTCAAATGCATAGGAGAAATTGTGTCAAATCAATTAGGCAATCCCCTTGAAATTGCTGATTTATGTTTTATATTTACAAATAAGTGTACCAATTGGTCTTGGCAATTAAGTCATTGATTTTGATTGATTTTAATTAGGCATGAATTGTGACAGATAGGCCCCAATTATAAATTCAGTAAATGTAGACATAAATAATTGGTTGACTGTAATGGAATATGATAACTAACCGAATATTAAAAAGCCATGAGTTAATCATTTTGATGTACATCATGCGTTTTGGCATATGTATAGAAATTAATTAAGTTTATGCAATTTTGTAGCATATGCATTTTTAATTTTTAATTTCAAATATCAAAGAAATATATTTATGGAAGCTAACAAACGTTTTATTTTTTAATTATTCAGCAAATAATAAATGCTGAAAAATCTAAAAATAGAAATTATTTAATGCCACAAAATTTAATTTCTTTTTCATATTTTTTTATTTATAAATCAGACATACTTCATATTTTAGATTATTTTTTAAATGATGTAGAATAGAGAAAATTCACACAGCCTGCCACTTGTCGTCACCTAAATAGCGACATTTGTCAGCTCCACATTGTGTACTCTATTATTAATATTATATAGATATATAGATTATGTTATTAAATACTATTATTATTTTATTTATGGATAAAAAAATTAATAAGGATGAAAGCAAAAATTATCTGAAGATCATAACTTTCTTACTATAATGATTGTCAAGAGTTTTTCAAGTTAAAGTCCTATAGTTACCTTTGTGATTACTTATGCTTAATACATTTTACTCTATGAGTATAACTATGTTTTCATATTCTCCCAAAATACAATACAAATAAACAAAAACAAAACCAACAAGTGTGTAGATCAGTTGGTAATGAGCTGTTTTATCTTAATTAAGGGTCTCGATTTCGAGCTATTGGATATGTAGCTACATCTATTGGGAGAGCTTTGTCGCTCTTGTGGTCCTTCTTTGCTCGAATTCGAATTAGTCTAGCGAAGTCTGAACACTGGTAAAAAACTAAGAAAAAAAGGCTAGACAGCTTTAGCACTTAGCCTATGGAGGGTTGGGCTCATAATATGTTGGCCTGAATGGAAAATTTTGTGTTAATAATTAAGGATTTAAAACCCATTCATATTATTATAACTCAAAAGAAAACTCATTAAAATTATTGTCTCACTTTAAAAAGTGTTAGTGTCTAAATGAATCTTAACTAAATAAAAATGCGGTTCTGTTTTTTTTTGTTTTTTTTTTTCTTTCTGCAATATAAAAGTATGAATATCGTTTATCTATAATTGAAACCTTTAAAAGACTTCGTTAAAATGAAACCATACAAAGCATTTTTTTTTATGGAACCAGAAGTTAATTTGAAGTTTTAGGATTATCCATTTCAAGTTGTTTGAGTTTATTTTTAAAATTTGAAAGTCAGTTTCTACTTGGATTAATATTTTACAAGAAACAAACAACATAAACTAGCTGAAACTTTATGACGTAATAATAAATGTTTTGCATTGTATGATTTATTTTTTTGGCACTATTACTTTTTTTAAAAAAATTAAACAAGGATTCGATAAATATGCACATAGCTCATTTTTTTTTTTCAATAATGTAATGGACCTTCCCAAAAGCCCAAAAGTAGGACAAAGGCCCAATAAGCTGGAGGCCCATTGAATTATTAGATATACTGAGCGACCCAGTAGCCCATTAAATGACCCGCCAGCTCGCCCTAGGCAAACCGCCAAAAGACCTGAATTTCTTCTATAAATAGCCCCTGCAATCAAAGGTGAGGGGATTCGAAAAACTTACCTAATCTATACTGTCAAGATCGGAACGAACTAACTTAATCTTCAGAGACCGGAAATAAGAATCCGGCCCGCCTTTTTCTATTTCAGGGAACCTCGGTCTTCGCCGACCTGAAGGCGCACCGACCTGAAGGCACACCGACCTCGGGATTTAACAACCTCGGAGATCTCCGAAACCGTAAAAAACCCTTGTCATCTTCAAAGCTCCATGTGACATAACCCGACCTGCAACTCAGGCATCGTTATTTAGCGCCGTCTGTGGGAAACAAAGTTTTCTCCCAACACCTACAAATCTCATTGGCTGATCCTGAGTTCGGCATTATGGGTACGAACGCCCCGCCAACTCCCAGCATTCCACCTCCTCTTGTCAGGGAGAGCCAAACCACGCCCTCCAGGGACAAACAGCCTGCGGGCCATTTGGAGACAATTTGCGAAACTCCCCTAGAAGAATCCTGCCCTGAGCAAATCGGTGATACTCTGCAATACCTTCTACAAGAAATCCAAACTCTAAAACGCGAGAGAGCGGAAGATAAGGCTGAAATAGTAGAATTCAAGAAAAAACAGGATTCCTCTAGAAATGGGCAAACAAAGGACACACCGTTCTACCAACCATCTGCCGAGATGATAGGCAGCAAGTCAAATTTCGCAACTAGCCGACCAGGAATGCGCCGTAGTGGCCCTGAAACCTCATTCCACCCATATAGGGACAATCTTCCTTACTCTGAAAGCTCCCTCGCATTCTCTCAAGGCAGCCCTGAAAAATACAGGAGAGTAGGCCGACATCCGTTCACCCAGCCTATAATGGATTATCAAGTACCAGTCGGTTTTCGATTATCCCAGCTCGAGCCTTTTGATGGCTCCTCCGATCTTAGGGAGCATTTAAAATGCTTTAACTCTATCATGCTCCTAACTGGATCAGTAGATGAGGTCATGTGTCGGGCTTTCCTCACTATCTTACGTCGGGCAGCCCTTCAATGGTTCTTAAATCTCCCCCCAACCAACATGACTAGCTTCAGTCAGATGTTCGAACTCCTAGTAGCCAATTTTTCCACCAGCGTAACTCGTCAACGCTCCTTCGCCATATTGGCCACCCTCTCAATCAGTCTAAAACTCGAGTACTGGAGGAGATATGTCAAACAAAGTTAGCCCAGCTCCCACAGCCAAAAGGGGACGTCGGTGTGGACAAAGAAAAGTATTGCGCTTTCCACCAGGGCCGCGGCCATAGTACCGACGATTGCAGACATCTCTGTAATCTTATTGAGGATCTGATCTAAAAGGGATATTTGCAAAAATTCCGAACTGAAGTTCCAATCTCGGTCCCCAAACCGCAAAGCAGGGATAGCCAATATCCATCAAGATCTCCTCAGAGGAATCCTAATACAAGTCGAAACAGACGTAGAAGCCGATCTCCTCCGTGCCGGCAACCCACCCCACAAGATGATCCAAGGCGTAATGCCACTGGCACCATAAACATAATTGCAAAAGGATTTGCAAGTGGCGGTATCTCCAAATCCTTTAGAAAAAGGCATGAGTGAGCCACAACTCGGCACAAGAAAGAAGTTTTCAACACCTCCACTACAGTCCGGAAAAATCGAAAAGTCACGGTTATCTCCTTTTCAGACAATGACTACGCTAGTATCGACCGAAAGCATGACGATCCTGTGGTCATATCTTGTTTCGTAGCAAATTACGAGGTCAGAAAGGTTTTGGTCGACCAAGGAAGCTCGACAGATATTCTTTTTTACCGAACATTCCATAAGCTCGGTATTCCATAGTCTGATTTAGAATATTACTCTGGGACTCTCGTTGGATTCTCAGGAGCACATGTAGAAGTTAAAGGCATCATTGCTTTTCGGGTCACCATAGGGCAATATCCCGACCTCGCGAATGTGACAGTCAGATTCCTAGTAGTAGACTGTCCGTCAGCATATAATGTCATTCTCGGCCGACCATCTCTCAACTGCTTGGAAGCTATAGTCTCAATAAAACACCTCTTGCTCAAATTCCCAACAACACTAGAAAAAGTCGGTCAAGCTAGGGGAGACCAACTTCTGGGCAGAATATGTTATAACATAAGTCTCACCATAGACTATTCTCGACCTCCAGCTCATCTAGTAACCAATCAAGTTGGAACAAGTGCATAAACCCCTATTCAAGAACTCGATAACAAAGAATTAAAAGTTGAGCTTCGGCCCGCGCCGCAAGGGAATCTAAAACCTTTTCAGGTAGGGAAAAATCAAGGTCAAACAATCCAAATAGGATCCAGCATAGCTCCCGAAAAAGTCAAGAAGCTCACTGACCTCCTAGCTGCCAATGTCGACCTGTTCGCGTGGACAACATCAGACATACTAGGTATTGACCCAAAATTCATCTGTCATAAGCTTGCTATAAATGTAAATGCTAAACCTGTCTCCCAGAAAAAGTGAGTCGTTGGCCCCAAGAAGCAGAAAGCAATCCAATAGGAGGTGCGAAAGCTCCTTGATGCTGGGTTCATAAGGGAAATACCCTACACGACTTGGCTTTCTAACGTAGTAATGGTCAAAAAATCAAATAGCAAATGGTGAATGTGCGTGGATTTCTCCGACCTCAATAAAGTCTGCCCCAAGGACCCATATCCGCTCCCTAGCATTGATAAACTCGTCGATGAGGCGTCGAAATATAAACTTTTAAGTTTTATGGATGTATACTCTGGATACAACCAAATTAAAATGCATCCCGACGACGAGGAAAAAATGGCATTCATCACCGAGAAGGTCATATACTGCTACACAGTGATGCCATTTGGTTTAAAAAATGCAGGAGCAACCTATCAAAGGTTGATAGACCAAGTCTTGAAAAAATAGATCGGTAGAAACGTAGAGGTTTATGTCGACGACATACTTGTCAAATCCAATTCCGATGATCAACATATAATAGACTGAGAAGAAGCATTCACCGAACTCCGAAAACACAACATGAGGTTAAATCCTTCTAAGTGCGCCTTCGGCGTAGAGGCCAAAAAATTCTTTGGTTTCATGTTAACTCACAGGGGTATCGAGGCTAACCCCGATAAGTGCAAAGCTATTATAAACATGGAGCTACCCAGAACCATTCGTGAAGTCTAGAGACTGGCTGGAAGAATTGCCGCTCTTTCTAGGTTCATGTCTAGATTGGCAGACAAAGCTCTCCCTTTCTTCAAAGCCCTCAAAAAAATAAAACACTTTCAATGGACGGAAGAATGTCAGCAGGCGTTCAACCAATTAAAAAAATACTTGAACTGCCCACCCACTCTTTCTAGACCAAAGCAGGGGGAAACTTTGTTCATATACCTAGCCAGCAGCCATCAGGCAGTGAGCTCGGCCCTAGTTAGAGAAGAAGCCAACTTGCAATTTCCTATATACTACAACAGTCATGCCCTGCAAGCTTCTGAACTCAAATACCGCAAGATCGAAAAGCTAGCTTATGCTCTCCTCCTTTCAGCACGGCGTTTACGACCATATTTTTAGAACCATATCATAGCTGTTCGCACCGATCAACCAATCCGGCAGATACTTCAGAAACCTGACTTGGCAGGACAAATGCTAGGGTGGTCTGTGGAACTCTTCGAACACACAATTACCTATGAAAGAAGAGGGGTTATCAAAGCCCAATCTCTCACCGATTTTGTAGTTAAGCTCACTCGACCTGAAGCTCCCTATTCCGAGCTAGAAAACCCCTTCAGATGGACACTTTCGGTGGCAAGATCTTCCAATCTCAAAGGAGAAGGGGCGTAGAAGGGCAGAAAAGTGTGATAATTGAACAATCACTGCGTTTTGAATTTACAGTTTCTAACAATCAAGCAGAGTATGAGGCGCTTATAGCCGGCCTATGTTTAGCTCTATAGCTTGGGGCCGAAACCCTCAAGGTCCAAACCGACTCGCAATTGGTTACTAGCCAAATAAAAGGAGAATACCAGGCAAAAGACCCACAAATGGCTAAGTATTTAGACAAAGTCAAAATTTACCTCAATAAGCTTAAAACAGTTGAAGTATATTACATCCCACGAGCGGAGAATACTCGAGCTGACATTCTTTCCAAGCTAGCTAGCAGTAAAAAATCCGGCTACAATCAGACCGTCATACAGGAAACTCTCCTTCATCCGAGTATCACATACGATGAAATAACTGCCACAGACATGGAGCAGTCATCTTGGATGTCCCTGATCATTCGTTACCTCCGAACAGGAGAGCTACCTCGTGAGAAAACCGAAGCTCGGAAACTACAGAGAATTGCGTGTAATTATTGTTTAGAAAGCGACATCCTATACAAACGTGGATATTATACCCCGCTTCTTAAATGTTTGACTCCAGAGCATTCTTTCTATGTGTTACAGGAAATTCACCTAGAAATATGCGGGCATCACATAGGAGCACAGTCCCTGGTGACCAAGGTCCTTCGAGCTAGATATTATTGGCCAACTATGCGGGCTGACTCCTCCGAACTCGTTCGAAAATGTGACAAATGTAAAAAATTTATGCATGTCCACCAAGTATCGTCTTCCGACCTATTCACTACGGTCGAGCCTTGGCCATTTTGTCGATAGGGTCTCGACCTCCTAGGCCCTTTCCCCATAGCAACCGGACAAAAGAAATACTTAATCGTCACAATAGATTATTTTTCTAAATGGATCGAGGCAGAGCCCTTAGCCAAAATCACGGTCAAAAATGCTAAAAAGTTCCTTCAAATATTTATCATTTACAGATTCAGAATCCCACATACAATAACCACGGACAACAGGACCCAGTTCACCGATCATGGATTCCGATCTTTTTGCGCTGATTTACAGATAAGGCTAAATTTTACTTCGGTTGAACACCCTCAAGCTAATGGACAAGTCGAGGCAACAAACTGGATAATTTTAGAAGGGCTGAAAAAAAGGCTGAACCACACCAAAAGCGGATGAACGGAAGAGCTCCCTTGGGTACTATGGTCTTACTGAACAACCCCTTAGATCTCCACCAAAGAATAGCCCTACAAACTTACATATGGGGTTGAAGCAATGATACCTGTAAAGGTCGGAGAGCCAAGCTTCAGAAGAGAACATTTTGATACCGAACAAAATTAAGAGGCAATGTACACAAATCTGGAGTTGCTTGACGAAGAAAGGGAAAATGCCAAAATCAAAATGTTGGCATACAAAGAAAGAATCACCCGATATTATAACACAAAAGTCCGAGCTAGGAATTTATGATCAGGTGACCTCGTCCTCCGAAAAGCCTCAATCACAAGAAAACACCTCAATGAAAGCAAATTGGCCCCCAACTGGGAGAGCCCGTATAGAGTAGACGAATCCATTGGAAAAATGGCATATAAGCTCCTAACTATAGAAGGGATTCCAATCCCCCGAACTTGGAATGTAAGTAATCTCCGAATATATGAACAGTAACATTTCCTTTTGAAATACACACCGATCTCAATTAAAGTTTGTAAACTCCATCGCGAGTACAAACTGACCTCAATCAAAGTTTGTAAACTCTATCGTGAGTACAAACCGATCTCAATCAAAGTTTGTAAATTCCATCGCGAGTACAAACCGACATCAATCAAAGTTTGTAAACTTCATCGCGAGTACAAACCGATCTCAATCAAAATTTGTAAACTCTATCGTGAGTACAAACCGATATCAATCAAAGTTTGTAAACTCCACCGCGAGTACAAACCTATCTCAATCAAAGTCTTGTAAATTCTCACAAGTATAAACTGATCTAAACAAACGAGTAAATGGATCAACCAAAAACATTCGCGAAAAGTTGAAATGTTTACTCATTCTTAAAGTTCATTACTCGTCCAATAAACCTGATTTATTTAAACTTAGTATCTAACTGCAATGTTCTCCGGGCTAAATTTTGGAAAAATTATATCTCAAAATATCCGATCTTATTCTTTCAACAATACGAAATTCAGAGGTAAAAGTCAAAAAGACATCGTTCTCATTTATATTCAAAAACTTGGTACATATGCAAAATCCAAAAATATTTCCTAAACAAAAGCCTACATTTACACTAATTCCCCCCTCCGTTCTGGATAAAGTCTCTTCCTTGCCATCAGAAGGGGTGTCGTAATCCTCCAGCGACACTTTCACTTTCAGGGCTGCATCATCGCCTCCATCATCCTCCTCGCCTTCACTCTCGTCAACCAGCTGGCCACCCTTGATTTTCTTAAAGTAAGCCATCTGGTTTTCGTTAAGGTCAGGAAATTGCAGTCTTGCCTGGTTAACAGCGTGATCAAACCCTTCCTTAAAAGCAGAGGCATAATTTTGCCCTATCTTCAGCTCAGCGCACTCTCTTTGCCTTTGTTTTGACTGGCGAGCACGTTTAAGCAGGCAAACCATCTTGTTCCGTAACTCGCCTTCTTTTCTTTATACTTCTTTGGCAATAGAGAGGGTGCGCTCGATCTCTTTTGTGCCAGCTTCATGCCGCTCTTCCAGCTCTTGTATATCAAAACGGAGTTGCTTGTTCTCCACCTTGACTTTGTCACGAGCTTCAAGGGCCGGAGCTAGTTGCTGAATCTCAAGATTTTCCTTCTCCTCCCTCAAAAGTCGGTTCTCATCCTCAGCTTTCTTCAGAGCATCCAAAGCCGAGTCTTTTTCAACCCGAAGCAGCTGCTCTTCATCTTGCAACTTCTGGAGAGCGGCAAGATCTCCCAACTTTTTCTGCACATCTCGAATCGCAGCTAAATCTCGAGTGGCATTGGCAAGGAGGTATTTGATCAACTGATCGACGGAGGAATGACCCACCCTATCAACATCGGCCGCCGACAGAATGGAGTCCACCCTATCCTGAATGGGAAACCGAGTATTCCAAAATGAATGACTCGAGTGGGTAGGATTACCATTGGCTAGCTCGATGCTAAAAAGATCGAGGGGTCTGACCTCGATCAGGGTCTCCTGTCGCAGTCAGCTGGAAGAAGTGCCCGTTCGAGCATGCTCGAAGTGCGAAGGTTTGTGCTTTTTAGATCCACGTTCTCCCCGATCCCTCCTCCTAAGATCAGCCGAAGGATCCTCTTCTACAGGACGCTTCCCTCGAGCCCTGTCAGCCGGCACCACCGAAACCGGTTCTGCAGCTATAATCCGAGAGGGCTCAGCTGCGCAGACGGCGGTTTCCTCCACGTCTCTAATGACCGGTCCACCTCTCGGCACCGCCCCTCCAAACTTGGCCAGCTTGGATAATCTCACCATCTCGTCTTTGCTGATTCTCTCGTTTGCATGCATAGAAGCCAAAACCAGTTAGTCATATTAACAATTCTTTTAAAAACAAAAACTACAAACAGCCAGATACTGACGAATTAAATCTTTTGCTTTCAGCCTGACTTGGTCGGACTTGCTGTACGTAAGCTCGGAAATAATTCCTATAATGCGACGAGCTTCTGGATCATATTCATCCATAGAGCACGCTCGCTCTTTATTTACATATTGAACCCACCTTAAGGGAAAATGGGGTTTCCCATACTCATCCAAAAAGAAAGCTTTGTTCGGCCTGGGTACCCCATCCCAGGACGGAACTGTTACCCGAAAGAATTAATCTTTCCATCCTTTAGCCGATTTCTCGAAAAGGTTCATTAAGCACAATCGAGGACGGCTCACTACATATATAAAATCTTGATCGGAATCCTTAACGTCTTTTAAAAAAAAAAAAAAAAAAAAAAAAAAAAAAACGTCCACTCGGGCGTCTACTATCAGCAGAACGCACATATTTTGAAAAGCTCGAAGAAACCCCCACCCATTCGAGTGAAGCTGGGAGGGAGCTGCATTTATTTTTTGAAAAAACTCTACCTCAAATTCAATTAGGGAGAGCTCGGCTCTAGCCCTATCCATGTATGCTAAGTTAAAAACAAAGAAATTGTTGTGAGGACAGCTATCACAAATTAGAGAATCTCGAGGAGACGCTTCTAGGTCGAAATGGTGACAGTTCCAGTCTATCTCGGAAAAATTTTCTTTTAGATTTTTTATATCCCTAGACCGAATGGAAGACCTAGTAGTTTTAATAGACGATTGAACAAGAAGAAGAAGAAACCCCAGAAGAAGAAGAAACCCCGACATTATTACCCCGAGAACACCCAGGAATATCTTGGGGAGTTTTTTCAGAAGATCTCATACCTTCAGAAAAAGAAACTCACCAAGAAAAGATCTAGTAGAAGGTAGGCAGAGAGGTCTACCTGTTTTAAACAAAATTCTGAGCTTCGGATTGCTGAAGAGAGCTCCTAAAAATTCTCTAGTTCTCTTCGACTTAGCTAAACTTCTCAAAACGTCCTTTTCAAAATTTGGGCGAAATCAGAAACTTCCCTATTTATACCATAAAGGATTTTTCATCCACCCGTCCAATATCATCTGGATCCTACGGCCAGGGAATCGCCGTTGTTAACTTGAGAAGTACAAACGTCACATCTATAGCAGCCTTTTTTTGCCTCGAGGCACGCAATTTCCGGCAGCCATCATTGGCCTCAAACCTACTACTGGTAAAAGTCAAACACATGGCAAACTAGAAGAAAATGAAAAGTCATCGGAAAGAAGTCATTTTTATACCAACCTATAACTCAGAGATCGTGGTTCCAAAATCTGAGCTCTCGAGGGGCAAGTGTAATGGACCATGCCAAAAGCCCAAAAGTAGGACAAAGGCCCAATAAGCTTGAGGCCCATTGAATTATTAGATATACTGAGCAACCCGGTAGCCCATTAAATGACCCGCCAGCTCGCCCTGGGCAAACCGCCAGAAGACCCGAATTTCTCCTATAAATAGCCCCTGTAATCAAAGGTGAAGGGATTCTAAAAACTTACATGATCTATATTATCAAGATCGGAACGAACTAACTTAATCTTCAGAGACTGGAAATAAGAATCTGGCCTGCCTTTTTCTAATTCAGGGAACCTCGGTCTTCGCAGACCTCAAGGCGCACCGACCTGAAGGCATACCGACCTCGGCATTCTACAACCTCGGGATTTAACAACCTCGGAGATCTCCGAAACCATCAAAAACCCTTGTCATCTTCAAAGCTCCATGTGACATAACCCGATCTGCAACTCAAGCATCGTCAAATAAGAATAAACAACGAAGAGAAGACAAATTACTATATAACATATAACATATGGTTTAGAGTTGGTAAGACATTAAACAAAGGAAAGAATATATGAATGTGGGAATGAATGAAACGAACGTTTAAATTAGTACAAGTTTAAGGTTGCTTAATTGATGATTATGCATGTATTAACTTATACATTTCTAGGCGTGTGTCATTGATTGTGTGGTTAAAGATTTGAAGTACAGTGAGAGTATTATTAGGAGAAGAAAAATTGTAATTACTCTAACTCTCGAACAAGATTAATCTCATGTCTAATTAGATAAATTGAGAATACTCATGGTATTAAAAAATATATATATACATTCCATGTTTTCATTGAACCCAAGTATTCTTTTCAATTTTCTTTTTTTTGTTTTCTTAAAAAAAAAAAAAACAAAAAAAGAAGAAGAGAATTTGGTGATATTTTATCGATCTAAACTGCTGTATAAAAAAAAAAGAAGAAGAAGAGAATTTGGTGATATTTTATCGATCTAAACTGCTGTAAGTAAGGTAATGTGCATATTTCATTTTTGAAGTTACTAGAACTTCATGCAATCCCGAAGAAGAAATTGGGGGATTGTCCACAGAATTTCTACTTTAGCATAAAAAAGTTAGCCGTCAAGAATCCATATCACCAAATTGTTATAATGCATGCTAAAGGAATATCAAATAACTTGAAGGCAAGAAACGAAGACACAGAAAGCTTCATTTCAGTGCTAGCCCTCCATCTTCCTCTTCTTCCCTTTCTCCGCTCTTCCTCTCTTTATCCTTTTCCATCATTGCAGGTAAAAATCAATCACAGAAGAAACTGCATCACCAAGTCCATGAATTTGATCTTTTGAGTAAAGGCCTTAACTGTTTGTCTTCCTCCAGTGCTACCATACCCAAATGTGATGGATCATCAATCATCATCTTGGCCACCAAGTAACCCGCAACAGACCAGGTCTGGCATTTACGGGACTGCTTCCCAACGTATCGACCAAGCTTTCCATCATAATATTCAGGCCAGTTGTCCTTTAGCAATCTGGCTTCAGCAATTTCAAGTGCACGTCTTGCAATTTGGGGTCGTCCAGTCTTGATGCTTGCCGCAGTGAGAAGCCATAGAAGAACTGTAACCACCACAATAGCCAAAGTGTATCTCTCAGAAATCTCTCAACAGATAGTTTGTGAAGGAAAAAATAGGCAGTTGAATTCTGCTTTTATCAGAAAAAGCACATGGCATGTTTTCACAGTAATCTAAGATTTTAAGGACTAAAGAAAGAATCTACAACTATATGAACCCATTGCCTAATCACTTTCAGCTAGTTGTCTTAAAATTATCTGCAGGCACATGGAGGAAAGCGCAGTGGAAGTTGCTCTAGAAGAGATTTTTGAATAATGCTCTACAATTAAAATATGCTGTGCACAAGTTACAGGAAATTCATAATTGTACATAATTCAATGAAAGTGGGGCCAAAAGGCAGAGGAATACCTGGCCAAGATCCTCCATTGTGGTAACTCCATCTAGTATTTTTTGGGTCACATCCTGTTATGATTCGCCATTCATGGCTTTCTATTGCTGGATAACAAACTTTTACAGGCATCTCCCCAATTAATTCCTGCCACCGTGATTCTATGAGATCCATGATTGCAACGGATTGCTCATCGGTTGCCATGGACGACAAAATTGCAATGCAATTACCCAAGCAAAACCAGCGGAAATCCATCCTAGCAGGACTGACATTCCCAATAAAGTAGCCACCACGAAGAGGCATGAAATCAAAAATCCAATCTGGAAGAGAATCAGGAATTACATTAAACTTGTTGACTGCAGTATGTGAGTACTCTTCTGTTTTATAGCGATATACATCATTAAGTTGCTTCAAATCCAACCAGAAGTAGCTTCTCATGTGATAGCTTAAGGCGTGCAAGCGTTTGACAATTCGCTCCACAACCTCTTTCCCCTCGTCATCTTGCTTAAGCAAAACCAAGGCACATCTTAAAGCCATGAAGAAAAGTGCTTGAATTTCAATTGGATACCCATAAACACCCTGAAACCATAGATCAGCAATTAAAAGTAAGACACAGAGAAGCTAAACTGCCCTTATGAAAACAGTCTGACGCACAATTATTCTAGTCACTCTTGATTCAGCTAATATTAGCACATGAATGGATTTGCTCTAGACTTTTTACATTAGATTAAAGTCTTCACCGTGTCCGTGTGCATCCATAGAGCCAGAAACCTAAAACAATCATCTTACAGTTGATGCCTTAGTTTTCTATGAAGTAAGAAAAAAACCATAAATTTCAACAAACTCACCATTCTACGGTCAATCATACAGCATCCATCAGCGCATAGTAGAGTTGGGAATGTGTCAAACCCCTCTGAAAGACATAAACTCAGAATCAGGCGCATACCCTTTTGACATTCAGGCAATTCGGCCAAGGAAGTGTCTCCCGTAGACTTTGTGTATGCACGAAGCAATATAATCCACCAAAATCCAGAATCAACAGGAGCAACCCTGCCTATTGCACTTTCACCAAAATCTGCAATGAGGGTCTCATGGTTCCTGACTGGATCATGGAATACTTTGAAACTAGCTGGCATAACTCCTTCTCCTAGATGGAACCTGTCAATCTTTTTCTCCCATGATTGAAGACGAAGTGTCTTCAAGATAAAATTTCTAACTATGTCAGGTTCCCCCTTCATCAGAAAAGCCAATGCACTTGGGACAAAGTCTCTTACGAACACCTACACACAAATACAGTACCTTAGATGAGACCTTCATAGCAACTGAAAGTAGGTAGATTTGGTAACAAATATATAACAATCGGAGCCACGGTCCCAGCAGAATAAAAGGAAGTGAAAAGATGAAAAAGAGGATATTGGAGTCATCTGTTTAGATGTTCTACTTTCTGTGTCTGGATATGACATCCCTAGAACTAGAATCATAACTTCATAAAGACCATGGCTTTATAAACAATACTTAGAAATGGAATAAAAAATTGAATCCAACTAATCCATTTTAAGGATCTCACTATCATTACCAATCTGATGCTCCAAGTTCTCAAGTGATGACACTATTGCAGAAAAAAAACTATTGGTTTTGCAGCCCCCCTTCCCCACAAAATAAAAGAGCAAATTATATACAGCTAGAGATGGTGAGGATCGGCACCTGATCATAATTAACTTTCTCATCAGAATTATCCAAGGCAGCAATTGTCCCAACTGGTTGACCACGAAAATATACCAAGGAACGCCTTAGAGCTTCCCAAGCTTCAGACATTATTGGAAATGGCTCCCATGTCAGTGATCTTGGGGTATTGATAACTGATTTTGGCCCTGGGGAAAATGCATTATCAAGATGGTCTATTGGGCGAGACGTGTTGTCAGCATTTTTGGACGTTGGTCGTGGGGAAAACCCTATGGACAGTTCACTCAGCGATCTTTCATCATATGAACTTTGTCTATCTATATTCAGATTCAGAGTCCTTGGCCTGTCCAATAATTTTGACAAATCACAGTCATCAACTTCAGCCACAGTACATAGTCCGTTATCCGTACTTCTAACATTTCCATTCTGAGACCAATCCATGAGGGAAGACATTTCCCAAAATCGTAATGCTGATAAAGAGTATTGCACTTGCAATAGCACTGCTCAAAAGCCTACAAGTTAGACATCATAAGATTCGGGACAGAGAATTAACATAAATGCAAAACATACTCATGAACTGCTTAATCCCATGATTTAGAAACTTTATAAGCCCAAATTAAGTCTTAGCCATCTAATTTTTTATATAATTTTAAATTATTCTAGGCCTGAGGTATTCACAGGTGAGTCTCCAAAAGCAGATTTTAAGAAATTCATGAATAGTTCTTTTTAGCCCAAGTGATGGTAATTTCAAAATTACAGATCCCCTTAAAGACACCAGATTAGTATTTATGAATTTCCCACCTAGAAGTGCTTAATTTTTTTAAAAAAATACACTATGAGAGCTAATTGGTTTTGATTATTACAATGGAAAATATTAAACACTATAGCCCATCAATCTAGCAATCCAGAGCTCTTCTCCCCCGTCCCCCAAAACACACACACACACAAAAAATCAAAAGTTAGGGTCTCGATTCTGTTTCACATTGCCTCTGACAAAGGTTATTTCTTAACTAGTTAATAAAAAATCTCCCATATTATGGTTTATAAATTTCATACTCTTTTTGTTTAGACAATAGAAGATGGAAGGAGACAATTCATGGAAAACAAACTAACTTCCATAAATGTTCACGGAAAACATTTGATCACCACTTTCTTTGGTTTGACACTAGCACATAGCTACTTATATAGCAGAAAACCTATTTCATCAACTAGACATGAATTGGTTCAGTTCAACATGTGAAACTCCCAGATTTTGCAAAGAGATAAATGGAGCTATGTCATTATCATACAAATTGGAAGCCAAGGAATCAAGATGATCTGAAGTTAATTTTGCCTTAAGAAAAGGAGAATAACATATTGATCCTGCAGTTACAAAACCCCACTTTGAAATTCTAAGCAAAACTTGAGAAGAAAACAGTCTGAAAGGATCTATAACCATTAATAGAACCCTATTTTTGCTTTTTTCCAATGGAACATATGTGGAAATGTAGAAATACATAGAATTGTTAAATCTCGATGATTGTTCAAACACTGGTGTTACAAAACTTGATATGCAACCATATCTACATGGCTAGAGTTGGTTTCAAGAATACAAAGTAACATTTACAATAAAAAAAAAAAAAAAAACAGGTGGAAGTTTGGAACAGCAAAAATTTCAAGAACTTTTTTGTCAGCAACCATGAAACGGTTGGCGGCCAAAAAAAAGAGAAATAGAGAACGAAAACAAACAAGAAGCAGAAAGCGTTCAAGATTTACATTTCTACACTAGACAGTTGCCGAATCAAATTTATCGCGGCAGAAATATCAAAAGACCTTCAAAGATTCATGCAAACATAAAAATTCTGCTAATCCAAACACGAACACGTTTTCCATAACATGATAAGAGTAATAACTGCTCAATGGGAGAAATGCAATAATCAACATTGAATTCAAGATCAGAAAACTAACCCCAGAACTCGAAGAACAAGTTGAAGAAGGGACGACGGAAGAAAAGGAGAGAAAAGAAAGACGCTATCTAGAAGACACTGCAAAGTTGCAAAAGGGAGAGGGGTGAGAGGCAATAATCAAAAAAGGGAAACACAAGAAGAAGCCCGTGAAGGTGAAGCTCCTTACGAAATTACGAAGAGTGTGACCAGCAGGTAGGGGGTGTCTCCGCTAACGGTCGCCGTGGCTTTTGCTTAGAAATTTGTTTATTTTCTATTAAAATGACGTTTGGGTTTGTACGGAGGGGCTGATATTTTGGTGCTACGTGGGAGATATATGATTGACTGTGACGGGTGATTGGGCAGGATACCAGTGCATGAGAGAGAGAAACAGACTCACTGGAAGTTTGGAAACTGGGATTTTTTTTTATATTTTCTTGTGAGTTTATTTTTCCCCGAAAACTGTTGCATTGTTCAATTCCAAAAAAAAAGGCCTTTTATTGATCATTGGGACAAATGTGCAGCAATAATGGTGGGTGGGTGTGTTCAGATTCAGAGTGATAGGAGAATCAAAAATGGCAGCCTCTGCCAGTGGACTGGACGCATGCGGCCACTTACAGGTAGAAAGTAGAAACGACGCTGGCGGTACTCGTGCATTGTTTGGCATCTTGCATGGCCTCTTTAGACCAATTATTTTATTCAATGTGTCATAATGGCATAATAATGAACTTGTATTATAATATTGTTAATAATAACTAAATAAATAATTAATCAGTTAGTTTTATATCTATTAAGTACTAAGAATTTTAATTAAGAATCACATGCATAAGCTGGATCAATTTTTTATATGTAGATTTCTCAAATCATTCAGTAAACTTATTAAGATAAGACATTTCCTGTTTTATAATACAGTGAACTTAATATTGTTAATAATAACTTAAATAAATAAAGTTTAAATATATTACAGGTCTTGTTATTTGAATGAATTTTGAATCCGGTTTTTATAATTTTTTTTTTTAGATCTTTATAGTTTAAATTTTTTTTAATTAGGTCTATGTTGTCATCTACAATTATAAATTCGTTAGTTTAGTGCTGACATGGTAAATAACTTGTCTATATAACAATAAAAGAAATTAACATGGGGCCAAAATAACACAAAAATTGTTACCTTATCAACTTTTTTATGCACTTTTTTAAGCTAAAATTTAATGAGATAGTAATTTTTGTGCAACTTTGGTACTACGTCAACTTCTTTTATTGTCACATAAATAAGTCATTTGTTATGTTAGCACTAAATTGACAGAATTATAATCAGGGNTGATAGCAGAGACCAAATTAAAAAAAAATTTAAACTATAAGGACCTCAAAAGAAAAATAAAACTATAGGGACCTTATTCAAAATTTGTCCAAACTATAAGGACTTACAGTATATTTAAACCAATAAATTATTAATCAATTAGTTTTATATCTATTAAGTACTAAGAATTTTAATTAAGAATGACATGCATAAGCTAGATCAATTTTTTATATGTAGATTTCTCAAATCATTCAGTGAACTTGTTAAGATAAGATATTTCCTGTTTTATATAAGGAAATCACTAATAAATTACTTAAAAATTCATGGCTCAACTTTTTTTAACAACTATATTTACTACTGCTATAACTCTTTTTTTTTTAATATGATGCTGTAACTTAATTAATATAAAATTATATTTAACAATAAAAACCCTTTAGTTAAATAGATACGCATTAAACTAACAAATGAATGAATCCAATTCATATCCGATTTGAAATATTTATAGCTAGTATCTTCTTTAATTCTTTTTATGTTTTCCTTCATTTACTCTTTAATATTTATTTTTTTAGGCCAATAATAAAACCAACCATGTAAGGAGATTGAAAATCCTCTTCTGAGAAGTCTGTAAAATAAAACCAATGATTTAACCAACATATTAACTTTTTCAGTTTCTACTTGATTTTTTCAATTTTTATTTTGCCATGGGTGGTTGATTATATATTTCCATCTTTCATTGATAAGTAGTACTAAATAAACTAATAGTCTTTAATAGATTTAGGGAGTCGTTATTTTTATACTTAATTTTGTTAATGTTACATTATATTTAATGTCTAAAATAATATAGATTAATTTAC